>APFE031655083.1:7043-18432 GCA_000404065.3 Pinus taeda
TAAAAAATAGATATGGATGTTTTAATAAAAAGATAGTACAGAAAAAATAATAATTAGGTAATGATAAAATGTGAAGATTATTTAAGATATTTGCACTTAGAGTGGAAAATTTTATAGGAAGCTTATTTAATTTGAAAGAATCACAAGTATGATATTAAAATGAGTAATGTTTTTTGGGAAATCTGCAAATGCAAAGATCAAAACTAGTTCAACTTTTTAAGAAATTTTTGTCCAAATGATTTGTTATTATATTCTAAAGTGATCAATCTAATTTTCTTAATGTTATGAGAGGAAAGCAATGCAAATTGAAATAAAGATATAATCTTAAGATTTCATGGTCTGGTTGTTTGAATAGTTATGATGATTTTCTAAATAATTGACCTTATATCTGGTAACCCTTTCAAAATGTCATTGTATGGGTAAACACCAACTAAATCTGATATTTTTCTCTCTCAAACTTAACCCTCTATGAATGACTGCTAACAATTTTAAAATCAGTAAATCAATGCATTATGTTTGAAACTTTTTTATGTTCTAAAAATTAACCAACATCAAATTGATTCGGCATGGCTATATGTCTTTATGGTTTTCCACTCTAATTTAACTATATTTAAACTAAACAAAAATAGCTATTTAACAAGAATAGCCATTATTAAAATGTAGAAATTAATTCATATTTTTCAAAGTTCCATTATTAAATTACCCAACACTTAACACCAACTATGGTGACTCATAGCTTCCTATCCAATCGTCAAACCAACATGCTACATCACAAATGATTTGGCATAGCCTTTATCAATGTTTTAGGGTTCACATTATATGTTTGTTGCTAGAAAGCTATTAAGGAGCAAAGTACAAGGTATAAATTAACTTGTTTATATATATATATAATGAATGTCCAGTGGTACGGATGTAATAAAAACATCGTACTTGCTCTGAGCAGACAAAACATCAACTGAGGTTGAATAAAAGTGGAAAAGACGTGAAACCTGCATTGTGACGCAAGGTACAAGTCTGTGCAAACCTAATCCTCGCTTTTGCCAAAACATCCAAGGTACAAGTCTGTAAACAGACAATGAATATATTGTTGTCCAGCATTTTTAGGCATACGTACTCTTTTCGCGTGAACGAAGTGGAAATGACGATGGAGTTAAGTTAAAGTTGGGTCCACAATACGTACAGTTTGATCGTCATTAATGATGTCCAGTAATGACTAGCACTTGCCACAGATGAGTACAAAAACTGTACCGAGAAGTTAGTAAACCAGGTCCGCATTTTCCACTGATCGAGGCTTCGATGCTTTTTTCGTCTTTGTTGTTTTGCCAAAGAGAGACGAGGAGGTTCGTTTTTATTCATCTCAGAGAGGCGCTGCAGGGAACATTCCTATAATTACATTTTTTTGGCTTTCTGTTATCGCATGGAGTTATAATTGGAAGCCATTATTGTATTCCAATTTTGGCGCCTCTGGTCTTCTAGTTGTTCGGATCCTTCCAATCCGAGAGTCCGTGGTAAGGGGAAACCGCCATGGAGTTATAACAACTACCTACTTGATAGAGTGTTTTTACCGCCATGGAGTGGCCGTTATTTTGGATTTTGGAACTAGGGATATTTTTCCCGAGAAAAGGTCTTCTGACCGAGCGTCACAGCAGTTTACTTCAAAATGCCGTCAATTTTTACTCCCTAAATGAGAGTTAATTACACATATAAACCTATTTTATATTCTACGTAAAGAATTCTGTATGTCCATGATATCATTCGAAAGAGTGTTCTGAAGACACAATCCAGTGAATATATACAAAGTTTTCAACCCGCATTTATTAGTCCATAACCATTATATTTATGGTGCACTTACAAAGCTTTCAAACCGCATTTACTAGTGCATAACCACTATATTTATTAGTGCACTTACAGAGAAAAATAGTATTCTATTACTTACTAAATTTCCAAATATTTTTAAAATTTGTAATGATATTGATAAAATCTGCAAATAAAGTTAAATTCAACGTAGCAATCAGATATTGTTGTTTTTCCAGTAAACTACTATTCATGCTATACATATTTCCACTTGCAACTGAGCGTGTGTGTATATATAAAGAAGGAAAAAAGAGTATTATAGGTGATATCATATCATCTTCCCCAAAACAACATGCATTTTAAAGAAAGTCAAAGTAATCAATTAGGTTTGAATAGAAAACCTCTTTTATTAATAGAGGTTATGTGGCTAAGGGTTTAGGAACTTAATCCCACCAAATAAAACAAAAGGAAGAGAATTATCTAAACTCACTCGTGAGGAAACTATCTTACACCTTATTTTCCACTAAATAGATAAAGTTGTGATCCTAAAAAAATGCCAAATCCGTGGAAGTTTAGGGAAAACATTAATACATACATCTAAAATCACCTTTGAGCATTGATTCTTAAGAAACCTCAACATTTATTGGCATATTGACAATAAAAAATTTTGTGCGTCACTATATCAATCATTGACAAATAAGATAGAGGACATTAGAAATCCTACACTTCGCCAACTTAGTTTGGACAAAAATCAATGATAAATCACTAGTCATGTAAAAAATCTTAACTTACAAGAAAACTATAAGACCAAATGTAGTGCAGTTGATGAGTCCATATATAATTGGAATCCCTAGATATCCCACAAGCATTTATGAGTGGAGATAGAGGATGCATTTGTTGAAATATGGGATACAAGTGATGACAATTATATCGTTGAAGGTGTTAAAAAAAAACAAGCTCTAGTCTTTCTAAAAGGGCCCATGCATTCAAATGTTTAATTTTACAACTTAGCCTTAGGGATAAAACCTCATGGATCCATAATCAAATGATGATTGGAAGTCAGGAGAGCATACTCTTAGGAAAGAGGATGTGGCTCCTATTGAGAACCATATATTGAATCCAACAAAGCACACTGAACAACGATTCCCTTCTTGCTCAATATACACAACAAAAATTGAGGCAACTTCACCATCCAAGTCGAGATGGGATTGCAAGATAAATCCTAGCAAGCCATGTTGTCCTCCTATTATCAGCAAGCCAATCATAATTTTCCTTCCACGTAGCTTAGATGCTCTCAATGGTGAGGAGTGAAACATTCAAAATAGATAAAAAGAATAGATGATATCACACAGTCTCATTAAATTCCACCTAAATATTCCATTGGAAGCACTCAATGTTGAAATAAAATATGTCAAGGATTTGAATACTCAAGACTCCAAAACCAACCACTTAATTACTTGGATACTCCTTGAGTGGAAACATTAACCAATCCATGATCCTCCTTGTCCTTGGTTATAGGGCAATCATTCATTGACACCAAGTAAAATCCTTGATCTCCACCATACTTGAACCACAAATAATATCCCAAAATATATTCAAGTAATCAAAATTGAGTACCACTAGGAATCCAATGGGACATATAATAAATGTGATACACTTGAAGAAGATGGAAAACAACAATCATCTTACCTGCAAATGGAAGGTATTTATGATGAGATATATTAAGCTTAGTTTACAACTTTTGCAAACACTAATCCCACTTGGTGACTAGTGGCAACCCAACTCAATAGGAAATCACCAAATATCATCTAATAAGCCTAAATTAAATACAATCCTAGGAAGTAAGTATCCAACATGGGGTATATCCAAAGGAATTGATTTTATGAGAAATGATTGTGGCACTTAAGGCAAAGTTGTGCCCTAGATAAGCAATGGCTCATCGGCAGATGTTATATCCACTCCAACTATAAGAATGGAGTCACCTGTTGGGTTCTTGTTAACCATATGATAGAAGAATACCATGAACCCAAATTGAAATATAGGTAGCCTCAAATAAATAACCCAAATCATTCATAGTCAAGACATAGAAATAAGGATCCAAAGGACACCTTTCTTGAATAGAATGATGCAAATTAATTTGAGGAAACAAGGCCATGTTGATTAAACCAAAAGTTAAAGCATCAAAGGACACATTATTCACCATTGGATCACATTAAGGAGATTTAGTAGTTTAGATCCTAACATTAGTAGAATAAAATATGGTTACTTGATCCAAATGAGCATGCACTAAACCTATATTGCAATGTGAAGCAATTATGTAGCCAATGACACTTATTTATTCATTGCATAGATTTTGACAAATCAATGTCTTAGAAATAATAAAATTGATCATCAGCTTTGTTAAAATCTATTTTTAAGGTTAAAGTATGTTTACCAAATTTCTATTCCCACTTCATAGGCTCCCATACAAAATTCATATTGTCAAGAATGAATCTCCATAAAAACAAATCATGTCAACTCGTATCAAATGAAATAATTTTCCATTGAGAAGATTTGTAATGCCAAACACTTGGTAATAATTTAATAAGAAACCATGAGAAATGTGATAGGTTTAGAACCACCAATGGAATTCTTGGCTAGATTCTTGAGAATAAACCTTCATCATCCTCTAGTTAAGAATTTTAGATAACTGACTAGGAGAAAAAAACTTTAAAGGAAAAGGAACATAATTCGTCACTAATAGAGTCCTATCAGGCCTTATAGAAATCACAAGGAAACCAATCCATTCTTGGGATTTTCCATTCTACATAGAAGATAATGCAATTAAAAACTTTTTCTTGGAATTTTTATGCCTAACATATCCTTAATAGCATAAGAAACCTTATGATGGAGCACATGGAAATATGCATCTCTAGAAACTACCACCCCAACTCTCAAAGTATAATGAGAGAAAATATTATTACATTTCGAATTAAACATACTTCTAACCTTAACAAGGCCCTATACAAGAGATCCTTCAATGTTAAACAACCCAAGCACCCTTTCCATTGCAATTGATTGCTTGAGAAATTAAAAATAAGACTTGAACCATATTCCCCTTATTGACTCCATTAAATATGGGAGCAACTCCAAGAACCTCTCATTAAATAATCTTCGCTCATTGGACTACCATCTCCAATTTCATAACCTCACCCTAAAGAGTCACATTATGGAGATCCTCTCCAAGGAATTTTGATCCTCCTCTAGAAATTAATGAACTAACCACAAAAATTGTTTTGGTTTCGAGTTAGAATCTTGTCCCAACCTCTAATGAAATTAACAATATGGCATATTGAATCCTCCCACCAAATAATATACTCTCAATACCCAACTAGATGGAGGGAAAGGTTCCATACTCTCTCAACAAGGGTCCAAAAGTCCTTGGAGTCCAAAATAAGAGACGCTTAACTTGGATAGTGAAGAAGGGAGTGAACTAATAGATTGTCCCAAGGAAATTATAGTCTAGATCACAAATGGTTTGAACTAGTCACATTTAAAGGCATATCAATATGAAAACTAATTAGAGAAAGACAAATCATCATATAACCCATAGAATTGATCTGGTCAAACCTAAGCCTTATCCTTTCCCCATTGGTATTTAGAATGACTATACCAACAACCATAATCTAGCCTCTTTTGCTTTGAATTGGGGTTAAAAATCTAAATATTATCTTTATAACAACACTAAGCATGCTTCTTTGAATGACTAACTACAGACCTTACACGTGCGTATCTATCCCCTTCACACTCAAACATATTAAAATCCCCACCAACAATTCACCTAGAAATAAGATGAGACGAAGCCATCGAACCCCAATTCCTACATCGCTTTGAGCTAAGATTGGGAGCATGAATTGCACTATAACTAACAACTTGATCTTGAATAAAAAAGGTGAAATTATTATTTTGGTTTGAACTAAACACATATAGAAAACTTCGTAAAGTAGAAGAGGGATCTATCACCATACCTCCACTTTGACAATGCTTTGAAGTCCAAAATGGTCCATTGATATGACTTTTGGGGAGTCATATATGGTGTTAAATTTATAAGATATGACCCTTAGAGAGGAAATATATGGGGTTAAATGTGCATGTAAAGTGTTAATGTATATGTAATAATGTCAAATTAATAATGAATAAGCTACAAGTGTAATGTGTGGATATGTATATATAGGTATCATATAGTCATTAATGAGGAGAGGTGATTGGGATGTATGAATAAAATTGGGCATTCATAGGAGTTTCTCCTATTCTTGAAGGAGTTATTATGTAGCTTATCTCTCTTATCTCTATTGAAGTGCTCCTACATTGGTTTACATGGTGTGTACTTCTAGTTTTGTTTTTGAATCACAGCAATCAACCTAATAATGAAGTGGCCACATGTGCAGTGTATGAAGAGGTATATATAGGTATCACATAGCAGTTATTAGGGAGAGATGATTGGGATCTATGAATGTAATTGGGTATTTGATGGAGGTTCTCTTATTATTTAAGTGGTTATTTTATAATGTATATCTCTTATCTATCTTGGATTTGCATTCCATGCACACATAGGTGTACATGGTGTGCACTTTTGATATCTTATGTATTTCGATCATAATATCCATTTGAAAAATATTTCATTATGTTGTGATGCTAAAAAATAGTAGACTTAACTTCCTAAAGAAACATCTAGTGTGACACATTGCAAGACATTTTTCACAAAAATCTTGCAGCTAGGAAGCATCATCTCATTGAGACCAATCAGATGAACAAAGAATCAGAAGTAGAAGACACAAATCCATAGGAACATATAGACACAGAATTGGCAAGGATATCATAAACTATGGATATGGGCAGATCTAAACGTCAACACATATCAAACACAACAGACTCTGATAAAGAAAATCCACAATCTGTCGCTGAAATAGCATTAGCACTTATAAATCCAACAGAGACACAGGAGGGTTGGAGAAAGGTTGAGAAGAAAAAGGGCGAAAAGTTTGACTTTTCCCCACCTATACATTAATCTTGTTTTCATGTTTATTTCCTGAAAACCGAATACCCTGCATGGTGATGGAGGATCTATGCATCTTATTTGACAAAAACTGAGCACTATTTTTGAATATGTTTATAGAGATGGCAAAGGGCCAATGCAGCATATGCCGAAAGGCATCTACAACATGTCATTTTTCAATCATAATGAAATATTACGATTTTTCGAGTGGAAAAAAGATAACATATTAGTAATAAAAACCTAGTCAATTCTATCATAGGGTCTATCAAATTCTATTTTGAGGAAGAGAGTTTGATCTACAAATTCCTTATCCTAATCGATGGCCTCCCAGGAAGAAACCATTATCTGGATGATAGACCACCCTTAAACAAACCATATCTACTTTGTACGTAATCTTCATGGTGAAATCCCACACTTGTGATGCAATCATCTTAGTCGTGATTTTGGAAGTAATACTCAATAAAGCTATTTGTTGCTATCCTATAATTATGTCTTTTGTAGCATTACTTAAAATGAGCTTTGTTATATCTAATTAATTGCCTTCTTCAAACATCTTTAGGAAAAGGGTTTTGAAGTTAGGTGACTAAAGTTATATGCACAATAGATTGTTTAACTCATAAGTTAGCTCGTCAATCCTTGGAGACTCAAAACTTTTCATAAAAAGAAGGCTTGAAAAATGTTCATTTTTCATGAAATTCTTGTCCAACCTATTATGATATACAACTGAGGCCTTGAGAAGAACCACTATAACAAGAATTACAAGCAATAAAAATAATATTTTCCAAGGGATAAGGAGAAAAATACTATAAAAATGATCACCGGGCATGATTTGAATATTAGAGGGATATTCCTGATGTAAACCATCATCACTACGAAGACTGAGAACATTTTTAGCTATAGCTTTCTTCTTTAAGAATTCAAAGAATAATTTTGATCACTCATATCCCTCTTGAATCCATTATATCTTGGCGTGTACCCTATCTCATCTAGCAATATTATTTTCCTACCTAAGCATCACCAAGTACGAGTTCATTGCATTGTCTTAAAGGATGGTTCTATTAAGGTATTCGTCAAGAAAGATATGAACCTAATGTAACTTTCACTTAAAATCCTCCAACGTTTGTTTACACTTGAGAGAAATCATAGATCATTTCCCATACATGAATTAGAATGACGTTATTATGAGAAAGGGAAAATGAATGGAAGATTGGTGTATGACAGGTTGACAGGAAGGATGGTAGTGAATATTAGGTGAAGGGCCAACTAAAAGGTTCCCAAGCTTCCTGTTGATTTCCCAACACTAAATGGAGATTACAAAGGAGTTATAAGAAATGAAAAAATATCCAAATGGGGACTTGAGCTCTAGTCCCATGCCAGCCCAAGATGGTAACTCTTGAAAATTGATTCATTTCCTTAAGATGAATCTCATGATATACAATCAGAATGGTAACCCTTGGGATTACATTCTAAGGCCTCTTCCTATTCTAATTTTATATTTACATATTTATAAAAGTTTTCCTAATCCCGGAGAATTAAGTGTCCAACAATTTTCATTATTGTTGGTGCATATGTTCATGTGATTTTCTTACATCAAAGTTCTCATATATGCTTCTTCAATGTGTTCTTTAATGCTTTCATGCACCTAGACAATTAATCTTATCTTCTTATTTTTTGCATTAATGAGTGATTTATGGCATGATTTTACATGGATTCCTTCCCGAATCTCTCTATCAATTGTATTTGTATTGATTACAATGAAATTGTTTCCAAAGGATCAATGAGTTAATGAGTAAGGAAAACTCTTTCCCAACAATTCGGTTTTAGTTCTTTAATTTATATATTTCTATTTAGACTGTTGATATTGGATGGTTTTATAATCACTACATATGAGATCTATCTACAAAGGGAATGATTTTTTTGTAGTTCAATTATTCAACCATTCTCATTTGGAATGAGAGCCTAATGTGTTTTTAATAAGAGTTCATTGTATGACTGTTTTCTCTCTACTGAGTACTTACTTATAGTCTATCATTATTTGACATGGAGAATCACAAATGCAAGAGAAATATAGAATTCTAAAGGGTGTTGCTTATTGATTGATCATGTGTGTCTCTAAATATTCCTTCTTGTGGATTCTGCTATAGAAGTTCAGGCAACTAGAATTAGCAAGTGACCTAGTCATTTTGTGGATCAATTTGTTACTATGGATTTCATGGAGATCATTGAAAAGCTTCACTAGACAATAAAATTTACGATATAATAAATTCTTCATTATCATTAGAGAAATTTATATAAAACTTTTAGGATTTTTACTAAGCATTGTGAATTTTTTTTTGATGCCATCATAGATCCAAATAATTAATATAGTGGTTCTGTAGTTACAAAAAATTATTTAATAACCCTTCCTTTTGTAGTTGTGATGATTCTAATCATCTGATTAGTGGATCAAAGTCAAGTTTCTTTTATTATGTCATTAAATGATTATGAGTGGAAATTAAATACATTGATTTTTCAA
Organism: Pinus taeda; assembly: GCA_000404065.3. Taxonomy (NCBI): domain Eukaryota; kingdom Viridiplantae; phylum Streptophyta; class Pinopsida; order Pinales; family Pinaceae; genus Pinus; species Pinus taeda. The sequence goes on from APFE031655083.1 coordinate 16,388, forward strand.
AGGAGAAAAGGTCCATACAAAATGATTATGAGAAATAAGCTTAATGTCATTACCCCAAAGAGGGAACATGTTGGGTTCAATGTACATAATTTGAGAGTTTAATTAACAAAAATCATAATAAACCTATCATCTTAGCTACCCAGATCTCTAATCTGGCACACATCATTGGTCAAAATAGGGTGTAAGCCTGATGTTCATATCTCCTGCTGGTATCTTGGAACAATATCGAAGTTACTACTACAAAATAGGATCTAGAATTATTTACTTGTTTAAAAGCTTGATATCTTGAGCCAAAACTCATATTTCTTCCTTGTAGCCAACTGATTCATGAACCTCGAAATAATGTTGAAATTTTTTATAATTTTGTGGAAAAACCTGTGAGCAGTTTTGAAATTGTGTAATTGTCTGCTTCTTTCAAAGCATAGTAGAAAAATATTTTTGTTGATTTTTTAGTGGCGTTATTTTTATATTTGTGGAAGCACTTGTTTACAACCTCACAAGTACCACATATGATATCCATCTCTTGAAGTGGTGGATGTTGGTTCCATTATTATTTTATGGAAGGATTGTCTTTATATGGTCTACCATTTTAATCTAATGTGTTTAGTGGAGTGAGATTTTCTATTGAGAAAATGTTTTCTCATTTTGAATATGAAATAGGAAAAGTTATGTAATATTGTCTATGACCAAGATTTGTTTTTGTTAGGGTAGGATGGTCACTCCCGAAAATTGGTTCATTTCATTAAGATGAATGCAATTATATACAATCAAAATGATGAATATTGGGATTCACATTCCAAGGTCTCTTCTTATTCTAATTTTATATTTACATATACAAAAAAATTACCAATCCTAGAGTATTAGGTGTCCAACATTCCCCCCTTTTATCAGAAGTGGTGTTTGTAAGTCCAAGAATCATTCTCAATTTTTTAAATTTTCTCTTCCAAACACTTGGGTGAAGATGTGTACAATTTCCTCATTTTCTTAACAATGTCATAAGTGAATTCTGGGCCTAAGTATGATTAATGTTGAATTTCATAGGTGATGCTCAATCAATTTTTCATACCAAGCTCATGGTGCTTGTTTCATGCCATACAAGGATTTGATAAGTCTACATATTTTATGCTCTTGTTCCTTCATAACAAAACCTTCTTGTTGAGCCATAAGAACATTTTCTTTCAGTTCTCCATTCAAAAAATTAGTTTTTACATCCATTTGATGGACTTTTCATCCATTCTAAACTGCTAAGGAAAAGAGATTCCAGATGGGGGCCCACTTTTTCGTGGGGGAAAGGTCTCCTCATAATAAACCACTTCTTTCTGTTCAAATCCTTTTGCAATACGCCGTCCTTTGCGCTTCTCAAGTTAGCAATCTAATTTATACTTCTTGTTCAAGACCCAATTGTGACTAGTTGGTTTGGTTCCAAATGGAGATCCCACCAATTCCTAGGTTACATTATTTATGAGAGTATCATACTTTTTTTGCATTGCTTCTTTTCATTAATCATGAGAAGCAACTTATTTAAAGGAATTTGGTTCAAGTTAGCAGACAAATTTAATTCACAATCATAAGAAACATCCATATAAACAATTGAATTAGAATCATCTACATCACCTCCATTTTCGCTAGTGGAACTTCGAGTTATTATATTTCCAACCAGGGAAAATTTTAAGAACTCCCCGTAAATTTATATATATAATAAATGGGTGTATCTCCATGGTATATAGAAAAAATGGAAGGCAATTTTATCAGTAATATAGTATGCATATATAATTTTTTTGGCGAATCTCTCACCAGGCATGGCGAATATTTTACTCAATTATAAAATCAATCTTATGTTTATTGAATACACAAATGAAATCATTGCATTTCTTTAAAATATCTTGTGAAATCAAAATTACCGAAATTCGATAACCTAGTGGGTGTAAGATAAAATTCACCCTTGTCATTCACAGAAAGCATGTGAAAAAACCTAATACTATATATAAAACCAAGAAAAATTCAAATTCATCACTTCTAGGGACCTCGTAACCACCCTACCAATA
>APFE031655085.1:0-30028 GCA_000404065.3 Pinus taeda
TTCCTGAATAATAGATCTGATGATCAATCCTTGCTTTGATATCCTGTAGAAATCTCTTCTACAAATCAACCAGCTTTGATACCATGTAGAAATTTTGAATAATTTAACACATATTCAACAGAGATTATCCTGATCATGTACTATTGCAGAAAACATACACCATACATAAGCTCCTCTACGTTGATCATCAATATAGCAGCATCAATAACAATAAAACATCAAGAGCATTCACACATTAACACAGTATGTATCCCGGGGAAAGCATCTCGCTAAAAACCCCAACTATCTGTATTTTAATGATTGAGTCATGTAACTTTACAAAGTACAATGCTTATCACAAGCAATCCAGTACCAGCTCCACCTGTTACACACAATACAGCTCAGATCTGAATCAATCACTGGCTCAAATCTCTTCCGCTGCTTGCCTGCCTCCGCTGCTCAATACCTGCTCAAGAACTGATGATAATTCCAAGGCAACCACGTATTTACTTGGCTAAATCACGTGAGCACAAGCTACAATGTGGGCAAACTCATTGGCATACTCAATCCCCTTGATTTGTGCAAGATCTGATGCACAACTATAGTCACAACTGATAGCAATCTGATTCTCTAACACCTGTCCCTGCTGAACTGAACATGCACTGACATGCAACTGAGTTAACTGATGTATTCATTAGTTGTATTATGAGTTAATAACTTGTGAATTAATTAATAACTAATTCACCCAACTCATCTCTAGTCTATTCGCCAGTTAGACTAAATACAACCAGTTTAACAAAGCTAAACTGAACACAACTCCATCAACTGCACCTCCAGTCCACTAAACTCAACTCACTTGAGTTCTAACTGAAGTCATGCATGCAAATATTCAACTAACCCATAAGAACCACGTATTTTCTTCATGCAATTGCATGTGCCACATCCGTAGCTCGAACTGAAGTGCTCCAAGAGAATAAGATTAAGTTTATAGTCCAAATATTATTGTGAGATAATAATATTGACTTTTCTATTTTTGACAGCCAGTCTAAAAATAGACTTGATCACTCACACTGTGATCACTCACACTTTCATCAAAAATAGAAGTCCATCTATTTTTCCAACTTGATCAATCATCCATAAACAACAACCTGCAATCCATAGACATGATCCATATGTCTAAAAATAGACATAGTCTAAAAATAGACTTGCGCCAAAAATAGCCTGCGGGCCCACTTAGTGAAGGCGACTCTTTTCACTAAGCTCCATCATCTTGTTGCAATCTCAACAAGAGGAGTCTTTAATGCAGGAATTTCTGCTGCTTTAGTTTGGGCTGGAGGAATTTTCCCCTGGCTCTGTTCTTTGGACATTCCTTGCTGATCTGTCATAGTAGGCTACTCTATGGTCTCTACTTCTTTGCCCTTTGAAGTCCCTATAACTGGTATGCTGGTTTTCTATGTAGGTTGATGGAAAGTTGCAGCAGAGGATGTACCAATTCCTTATTGTTTAGGCAGCTTGAAAGTTACTTGTCCAAAAGAGTCCAGGTCAAGAGTTTTTTCAAGATCTTTCATAGCCATTTCGATCTTTTCTTGCTCACTAATTTCTTCTATTAAGGTCTCTTCTACCCATTCATCCTGATTAGCAAATTGTTCAATTTCTAGGATCCTATGATGTATATAAACTGACAGCCTGTTCTTTGTTCTTCTGTCACTTATGAAACCATTTGGGTCATAGGGCACCCACCAAAAACTCTTCTTGAATTTTAGCTGGTCTTCTAAAATTTTTTCATCATCTTGCCATGCATCCCTAGAATTTATGACATAAGGGCCTAACTAGTTTTTGATTCTTAACTGAGCCTTTTTATTTGCATTACAAAAATGGTCCAAATCTGCCTTTATGATCTATTTGAAATACTCTAGTGCAAATAATCTCATGAGCACATATTTAGGCAGTTTGAAAGGGCAAAGTTCACACCCATATAATCTGATCACTGTGTGGTTTTGGTACAGGTACCAGTCATCTATCTTGTACTTCTTGGAGAGTTGGAGAATCTTTTTCATGTCTCTAGTGAGTCTAGGAGGGGGAACCCTTGTCAATAGAGTGGATGCTGGATGGACAAACCAGTCAATGAATTCATTACAGTTATAAGGAGACTCCAGAGTTCTATGAAAGATTGAGGTCCAAAAGATCACAGATCTTCGATTTCCTTTTGAATCTAATTTCCTAATATGGAAAGGAAAGTTGTCTAGCTGATGATATAACAGAAGATGATATATAAAAGATGTATATTTGAAAACTCATTCCCTATCCAAACTTATGAATTGATCATGGATTTTATTGGCAATGAAAGTGGCATAGTAATACTTGACAGCAGGAGGCTGTCTAGGAGTAAATATTGACAACAGAACCAGGGTGATATCATCAACAAATTCATTGGATTTAAATCCCAAGATCAGGGATATCATGTCAAAAATAAGTTTTCCAATTTCAGTGAAGCAAGTCTGCAGATAGGGAGGTAGACCTTGAGGTTGGTACTATGGTTTTATGAACATCTGAGCAATACGGGTTATCTCTGATTTGGGCAATTGAGAAGATTTTTCAAGTAAATACCCCATGGAAAGAGGAGCAAGAGGCTGAGTGGAGTGGAAATGTACCATTTCATTAATGGACTCAGCAGTTATGGGAAAAAGAACAGTTTGGGATGGGGACATGACTGCTCTATGGACTGGGTCATAGTTGGCACAACATTGATGAATGATATCTAGGAAAACATGGACTGAAGGGAGGAAATACATGGGAAGATTGGATTCCCATAGTCCAAAAATACCAGAGTTGTTTAGATGGCTGTCCCTGACTTCGCAGAAGGCCCGAAGATGGTTCATATCACCAGAGAAATCCCTTATTTGTAAATCTTTGTTGGCCAAGGGTAAATAATCTAAGTCTCTGTGAGGTGCATTCATAGGCATGACATTTAGGGCTATGGGAGTTTCCATGTTTGGTTTTTGTGTTTTCAAACTAGAATTCATATTTCTTGTGGAAAAAAGTGAAATAAACAACAGTTTTGGGGACTTTTGTGGTAGTTACAAACTGTTTCTAATTTGAATTCGGCTTTCCAGGTTGAATTCTCAGTGAAAAACTGAAATTACAAGTTTGCTGAGTGAATTAGGTAAATACCTGGACTTAAGGAGGCAAATTGTGTAATTTGTAGGTTGAACGACGAATTGCAGAGCACGACGCTGGAATCTCTTGGCTGAGTGGTGGACTGAACGCTTGTACAGTCGACTGGACGTATTTTGCAGGGAACAAGGGTGAAAATGACATTTTCTCGTTGATTTAACGAAATTTGGTTTGGTGGGGATTTTTTAGCATTTATCGGGTGGATGATGTCAGAATGATGGGACATCTTGTCGTTAGCGGAGGGTGGTGAGCGGTTTACCCCGCACTGCTTTTGGGGTCAAGTGGTATCGGGCCGGGGGCAAGCGAGCATGTTGGGAGCGCGACGTGTGGCGAGGGTACGGTAGAAAAACACCTGGTGATCGCGATTTAAAGCGTGGTCACCAGGGGGGTCGTGATAGGATCGGCGACCATCGGATGAAAGGACAAAGATCGGATGGCTGACGGGCTCTGGAGATGGCGGGGAGTTATTAATGCGGGCCCGATATAATTAATAATGTTTTAATAGTATCGGATGTGATTTTATTGGTCAAGGTTTTGGTTATTAATTAACCCGGATGGTTAATTAATCTCATTACAACTCAGCGGGGATGGTTATTAACAAACTTCAAATAAGTTTATTAATCCCTTTTTTAGATTATGACTATGGTTATAATTAACCGGGGCGGGATATATATTGATGCGAGGATTTTTATTTATTTACATAATACGGGACAAGGGTAATATGGTGTGGCATTATATAATAGCTATGTTAGTAGTTAATATGAATAAATATAATTAACAAGTGTTAAGTTAAAATATTAAGAATTCACATTTAAACTTAGGCTAAAAGGGGTTTTTTAGGTTTTTCACTTAGGATAAACTTTGTAAAAAGGAGATGAATGATGGATGAATGATTTATGAGCACTTAGGCTTCTAGATCATTGGGTCGAGGGTCCGGTCCCTCCAAAAGTCAGAGAAATGCTCTGAGCCCCTTTGACTTTCAAAGACCTTAATGCTTAGGGGAAATTAATGAAGTGTTTAGGGAAAATGTGAATGGAAGTTAGTTATTTAACCTTGCCTTGATTGAACTGCATCAAGTGTAATGTATGCCTTGCACTTTGTGATAAAAGTAAAAATCAACACATTTAGAAACATTTTCATTACAAGTATCATTCTGCAACACCATCTACCTACTCTACCTACTTTAACCTGACATTTTTTCTTCTTTATTTGGGTGCACTTAGACTGGAAAACCCTTATCAAATCATCCTTTTCTTTTACATGGCAAGCCTACCTATGTCTACACTTATTACATCCTACCTATGTCTACACTTATTACATCCAAGGGCTCAGATTAAATTGTTGAGATCCTTTTTATTTACCCTATCTATCTACTCATCTGCCAAGATTAAACAATTTGGTCAGATTTTATTCTCTATTCTACAACATGAAATTTAAATATGAACTAGCCAAGCTTGAGTTGTTTGACTATTCATCAATTGTGGCATAAGTTAACAAGCTGCACACAATTACTTATTACAAAAAATGAAATAGTGGTGGCATTTGGACTTGCACACTTTCCTGGTCTATTTTTATTTGGGGTTCATTTCTCTCACATTTTTGACCATTTTATTATTTTTACCCTTTGATTTTTCTTTTAGGGTATACCCTCTTTACATTTTTTAAATTTTTTTGAAAATATGGAAAACCTTTGCAACAAGAAAAGGTATGAACATATTACAGAGCTCATCAAGTCAATCATGAAATATGACACCTATTGGTATAGGAGCATAACACTGGCTCCACTTGGGGATGGATTTTCCTGGTGAAATGTCAAGAATAGCAGGTCAGATGGCCTTCTGAATGAGTTTGACTATGCTCTGAAATCTCCTTCTACTGGTTGCTTTATTATATGTATGACAATACACTTTTGAAGCTTAGGGCCTTCTCTTCGGGCTTCAACTCCAACAAGCTACCGTCCAATCAAAATTGTGACATTACCAAGGATATACTATGTACATGTTAAGATCAGCATATATTAAAAAGTTGGATCAAAATAATGTTTTAGCATCCGACCATTAACTGGTCCTTCTCCTGTCTCTGTACTGTCCAAATTCTTCAAAAGGTAAGTATTGTTTCCTTATAAGGCCTGGATAACAAAAGGTCCCTTCCATAGGAAGTCAAACTTCCCATGTTTTCATTTGTCTTCTCTCATGGAATCCCATCTCAAAACTTTGTCTCCAAGGTAGAAATCTTCTGCCTTGGTTCTCTTATCAAAAATTTTCTTAAGTTTCTCTTGTACTACTTGGGATCTTTGATACACTTCTTCTCTGGTCTGTTGCAAATGGATGGTTTGGTTAATTCTCCTTTGAATATCATTGGGCTCCTCCTGATCTTCCTGAAGTAGTTTCATTACTGGAATTCCTAAAGATGAAGGAAACATAGCCTCCAAACCATAGACTAGTTCATAAGGACTAGTTCCAATAGATTTCTTTGTAGTAAGTCTATCTGCCCACAATGAATTAGTAAGTTTCTTGTGCCAATTTTTCTTGTTTTCTTCCAATAATTTCTTAATGACATTAATTAGGCTTTTATTGGATGACTCAGCTAGACCATTACCTTGAGGGTAATAGGCTATGCAATGACCTAAAGTGATATGGTATTTGTTATAAAAACTTATCATTTTCTTAGATTTAAAGGCAACAACATTATCAGTGATGATCTTTTTAGGACATCCAAATCTAGACAGTATGTTGATTTCTAAGAATTCTACAATGACTGTGTCATTGGCTTGTCTGCAAGGAATGGCTTTATCCATTTGATGAAGTAGTCTATGGCGGTTAGAATCCATTTATGTTGGACAGAAGAGGGAGGGTGAATTTCTCCAATGAAGTCCAGTCCCCATTGTTAGAAGGGTTTTTCAGTAGAAATTTATCTCAAGGGTAAGGGTAACAATTTCCTCTTGTCTTCAAAAATCTGACATTTATGGCAAGCAGTAACAAACTTCTTTACATCAGTGAACAAGGTTGGCCAATAAAATCTAGCTCTGAGGATTTTATCTGCAGTTGATCTCCAGTAAAGGTGTTCACCACAGTCCCCTGCATGAAATTCTTTGAGAACCTTGTCAGCTTCTTCTTTTACTAAATAATTTAATAGAATACCTTCATGATTTTTCCAAAATAAAGCATTATCTAAAATACAAAATTTTTAAGCTTTCATCTCTAAAAACCTTTTCTTTGTCTTGGATAATCCTTGAGGAGCTTGCAGGTTTAATAATACAAAAATTATATCAGGATACCGAGGTGAATCTAAGAAGGCCTGGCTAATCTGTGGAGTCGCCATCTCCTGTTCATTATCCAATTCATTAATATCCAGGGCTTGGCAATTTGTTTCAGTCATGAGTTTTTCCAAACCCTGTCCTTTTATAAGCTTTGTGGGTTTTATTTCTATATCATATTCCAATATAGTAGCAATCCATTTTCCTCGTCTGCCTTCAATCCCATCCTAGGTCAAGATGTCTTTGACAACAACATTTGGCACATAGGCTATTACATGGGAGTATAATATATAGACTCTAAAGTCTTTAATAGCTTTCACAAGTGAATAGGCTTGTTTTTCCATGATTTTTTACTTTAATGGTGCATCTCTTAGTGCTTTACTAAAAAAGGCTATGGGTTTCTCACATCCTTCATCATCTTTTTGCAGTAAAACAACAGCAATGGTGTGTTCTGATGCAAATGAAAATATCATAAAGTCTCTATCAAACTTTGGACTTGTCAGGACTGGTGCTTTAGTCAAAGCCATTTTAATTTCTTCAAACGATTGTTTGGCTTCTACTATCCATTTAATTTTTGCATCATTTTTCAATACATTATTTACAAATCTGATTAATTCAACTAAATTAGATATAAATCTTCTTAAAAAGTTGATCTTTCCTAGGAAAGCTTGAAGTTCTTTCACATTTCTGGGGTGGGGTATCTGCAGAATAGCCTCAACTCTAACAGGATCAATCCTAATGCCATCTTTGGAGATGATATGGCATAAGAGTTTGCCTTCTTCTAGACCAAACAGGGACTTTTTAGGATTCAGGGAAATGCCATATTGTCTGCATTTTAAAAACACTTGTTTCAGATGATCCAAATGTTGCTAATCTGATTTGGAAAAAATAGTTAGGTCATCTAGATATATGACCAAGAAATCATGAATTTTTTTTGCGAAAGCTATGTCCATTGCACGTTGAAAATTTTCCCCTGCATTCTTGAGTCCAAATGGCATTTTAACATATTTGAATGTTCCTCATGGTGTTGTAAAAGTGGTTTTTTCCTGGTCATCAAGATGAACCAGAATCTAGTTATAGCTTGAGAAACCATCCAAAAGTGAAATCCTAGAAGCACCTACCACCCTTTGTAAAATATGATCCATCTTAGGTAAAGGGTAACTGTCCTTCAAAGAGACCTTGTTTACATTCTTTAAATCAACACAGAGCCTAATTTCTCCAGTCTTTTTCCTAGTAGGTACTAAGTTAGAAACCCACTCTGAAAATATGATAGGAGCTATTATCCCTGCTTCATACATTCTTTTGATTTCTTTTTCAATTAAGGGAAGCAGTACAGGGTTGATCCTTTTGAGCTTTTGTTTGAATGGTTTTTGATTTTCCTTTAAAGGGATTGCATGCTGAATTATAGAGGTATCATAAGATTTTAGATCCTCATAGCTCCAGGCAAATACATCTTGAAATTCTCTCATTAATTCAGAATATTTAAGTTTTTGTTCAAGAGGCAAAGATTTTAATAATTTTACCATTTTTGGATTTTCTTCAGTTCCCAAGTTATAGTCTTCAATGTCAACTTTAAAAGGTTCCATCTTGGGTTTCCTTGGGATATCATTTGAATCAAAGAGATCTTCCAAAGGAGTTAATCCTTTAGGCAACTCATTATCTTTAAAATTAATGATTTCAGATTCTTCTTCAATAATTTGATCAATGTCCATTTCTTTTAGATTCTGAATTTCTTTATTGGTAAACGTTGTTGGGTGAAGCATTTGAGTTGCACTTTCTATTGAAATGTTTGTTTCTATCTGATTTGTTTGATCAAATTCAGTAACTATATCTATGTCTATATTAGTGCTAGAAAACTCTTCCTATAGGGTTAAGAAATTGTTAATTTGAATATCATTGTCAAACACTTGCCAGTTCTTTACATTATTAGGTATGGCTGGTCTGTGTCTAATCTCAGCTGTGAAATGATGATTGGGCTCAAATGGTAGTTTACAGGTGCTAGCAAACATTGCCAAGCTGTGAGCATGCAAATTATGTTTTCTTGGGATTTTAGCGAGTTGAGTTTCTAGAAATGTATTTAGAATCTCAATCACTATTCCTCTATAAGACATTAATCTGGGATTGATTGTGAGAAAACTTCCTTTTATCTGTTGGATGATTAAATCAAAATCTCCTAGGACTGATACCCTAATGGCCCCTAAAATTTTAACCAGTTTAAGACCTAACAACAAAGCTTCATATTCAACCATATTATTAGTGCATTTAAAGTTTAGTCTGTAGGCAGGACCTTCAACATGATCATTCTCAAGATTGTGCACCCAAATTCCTACTCCTGCTCCTAATTTCTTAACTGAACCATCAAATTCTAAGTGCCAAAGGATCTCATGTTCATAGTTAGTATCAAGAGTCTCAGGGATTTGTTTAATAGGAAGATCTAGTCTTTTAGTTTCTTTTGGTTCCTTTTGAGTATCTGATGTGTCATTGTTCTTAGAAATTTCTTGAATTTGAACACTAGACTTTTCATTTGTGATTTCTTCTTGTTCAGCTGCTAAAACCTTGACTTCATTCAAAGGATCAATTTTAGCATTGTAAAGGATGAAAGAATCCATATCAGAGTGAATGGAGTAGATAGGGAAATTTTGAGGTCTCTCTTTGCTACTCACCACATATTTCATTAAAGTTTCTCTATACAGTTTCATAGGTTCACCAAATACTGAAATAGTAGCATAAGACATGTCTAACTGTAGGGATCCTTGAAGCTTAGCACCCCAAGATCTAGTCAGTAACATACCATACTTTGGTGGGATATCAGCTACTATTATGTCCATTAAGATGGTTTTGGAAGGATATTGGACTAGTGATACACACAAATCTTTGATTAATCTTAGACATCTGACCTAACTTGAATCAAAAGAGAAAATGTCTTTATATGCTATTGTGATATCTAGGTCCAGTTTCTCCATCACAGATTTAGGCATTAAGTTATGAGAAGCACCAGAATCAAACATGGCATTATGAAGTATTTTATCATGTATGTTCAGACTTACATAGAAAGGAGGGACTCCTCCATCTACTGATTTTCCATTTACCTCAGGGCCAAAAATCAATTGTCGCTGATCATCAAAAACATTTACCGAGTCTTCATTCACGGAAATTTGTAGTGATCTACTGATCTGACCTCTTTAGACATCATGTTTAACCAATTCTGATAATGGAACTACTATTTTTAATTTTCCTACTTCAGCCTCAAGATTAAAAGGTTTTTCAGTTTGAGTTCTTGCATTTCAGATAGTTAGATTCTCTTTTTCTGTTGTATTTTCTGTGCTTCTCTCCTTTTCAAGAGTGGGGTTATGAGCTGAAGTTGTTTCCAAATCAACTTCTGGAGGTTCTTCTATGTTTCCTTTGGGAGGAATATAAGTGGAAGACTGTTTGTTTTGCGGTTGATTATCGGATACATCCTTGATTATTGGGTTATTTGGATTAGGGTTGTTTCTAGAAAGAATATGTACGGGGATGGTATTACTCTTACCTTTGTTGGACTGTTTTGTATCTTTCTGTTTGTTGGTTTTAGGAACATCGATTCTTCTGCTCCTCAGATTGTATTATTTGTGGACTTCATAAACAGTTGTATCATATCCCTCCCTGAAGTCAAATGATTCACCTGACTTAGCTTGGAATTGTTTAAGCATATGAGCTTCCTGATCCTCTTGGGTCAAGAAAACTTGTTGTTCATTGTTGAGTCCCATTAAATTAATTTGAGTGTCTTTTGTTGGTTCATCAGAAGTTGAGGCTTCAGCATAATTTTCCTGGAACGGGGGCCTAATATTTTGATCAGGTCCAGTCTTTCCAATATTAGGATTTTGGTTCTTCCTGAAATTTGGATTTCTACCAATATTACTTGGTTGACCCTCCCAAGGGGATTTTCTCTCAATGGTTTCCACTCTGTCACCAAGCCTATCCATTCCTTTGATAATAGCATCTAATTTTTGTTCAAATCCAGAAGGTTCCTCTTTGAAAGGTATCCTCCTTTCAGCTCTGGCTCTAGCTCGCTTAGATATCAGGTTGGCCTCAACGCTGATAGCTATACTTTGCATTTCTTCTAAGGTTCAGGGAGCTCTTTCCCTAAGTTGATATGCCATATTAGCATCAAATCCATCAGGGAATTTGATTAATGCCAAATCTGGAGGAGGTCTAATATTTTGAGGGATAGCCTGGTAAACATTATTAAATCTGGTACATTAATCCTGGATAGTTTCTTGGGTGCTTCTTTTTAGGCCTTCATACTCTGATAAAATATAGAGAGGATCTTTCTACTTTTCCCATGTATTCAAGAATGTCTGATATAGGTCTTGTAGGTCATTGATACTATTTGCAGGAAGGGCTCTAAACCATGTTCTAACATCTCTAGTCAAACTTTGAACAAATACTCTCATTCTAACATCATCAGCATCAACTTCATATATTTGAAAATAGTCTGTCATTTTCTTGGTATGTTGTTGTGCTGCATAAGTGCCAGTACCATCAAATGGGGTAATATTACTCTGATAGTCTTGGGGCATAGCCCCTGGGTTGGTAGGTAAGTGCAGAGGAGAATACCTGTTTGCCATGGCTGCAGGGACATATGAGGCAACTAGTGTGGTAGGGATGGCAATGGGAATATGAGTTGTAGATGGAGGGGTGGAAGGTGTAACTTGAGTTTGGGAAGTATGACATGTTTATGATGGACTTGGAGGTGTAGCAGTGATCACAGAAAGGTTTGGTGTTCCTTCAGAGGTAAACTCTGATTGGATGGAGTTCTACAGGTGTCTATCAAGATGTGAAGTTACAACTTCAAGCTGTAAATTTTCAAGAAATATGGGATCATGAACTGTGGGCTAACTCAGATTCAGAAAAGGTAAAAAATAAATGTGTTTCAAACCATTCATCAAAAGGTTCTTCCTCAAGGTAAACCCACTTCATAGGACAAGAGCTTGATCTATATAGAGGCCGAGAGCTAGCAGAACTTTCTTGGCTCTCTTGCCTTCTGAGAATCCTAGGAATCAGATTAGGGTTTTCGAACATAGGTGGTGGACTTGGATCAGGAATAGATCTGGTGTAACGAGTCCTTTCTGAAGCCAGGCTTCTAGGTAAATTTTTTAAGTTTTTCAATAAATGGTATGAAAATACAACTTTAACAGTTTCTTTAAGAAGCTTTTAGTTATGGGTTTTGAACTTTCTCAAAGACTTTATTTGACAAGAGGAACTGATCAAGTATTTGAAACCGAATGTCCAATCTATAAGCTAGATCGGAGATAGACTGAAGTAGCATTCATTTACTTCTGCAGTTGCAAAGCAAAAGCATTTCAAAGGCTACCTGGCTAGCTTCAGGCTCCATCTGTAGCTTAGAAAGTAGAAAATAGTAACAAACAAATCATTCAGATCCCTAGTGGAGTCGCCACTAAGTTATCACTCAGGTTTTCCCAAAAGTTGTAAGAAGGGAAAGGAGGCCTAGGGAACCACAAACCAATTTTTTAGATGCAGATTCTAGCCAATCTGCATCCAGAGAGGGCTCTCTCTTTAGGTTTTAGCTTTGTTTTTTAAAGATATTAAGCTAGTTGTGAAGTTTGGGAGTTTGTTTGATATTGGGTGGTGAGATTCAATAGCAAAGGGATAAGACTCAGTAGTTTAGGCCATTGGGCTAATGGTGTCAAGTAAGATGGCTTTACTGGATTTGGGTTTCTCAACAAAAGATGGTTTCACAGAGCGAGGTGGTCAAACAGGGAACAATCAAAGATTTAGAATAGATGGGATGGGTTTCAAAAAATGGGTGAAGGGCAATTAAGAATCCTTAAACCTATTTCAAGAGGGAACTTGGATGATTATTGATAAAGAGCAGTGAAGAATTCCTTAACAAATGATCAAAATGAAGACTAGAAAACAGGAGCAATTAAGATTTCACTATTTATCCTGATTCAGATGAAAACATAGAAAATGATAACTTTTGAAGACAGAGTGCAATAAAGCAAATTCTGAATTACTCTTTTTTGTTTATCATTCAGATGTGAAACAGAGATGATATAATAAAAAAAGAAAACTCTAAAACATAAGGTATAGGGGACTTATTGATCCAGTGTTTTCTTCAAGAAATCTATGAAAAGTCCATTGCATTAATTCTTTGTCCAACAAGCCATGCGAAAATTTGATCCAATCAGCACTTTTATTCCAAAAAACTAGTATTACAGCAATGTATATGAATCCACCCCCAATACTCCAATTGAGGGAGTATTTATAAAAAATATCTCGACAGAGTGAGATATATTCTAGTGATGACAAATCATTTTTACAAGAAAATAGAGACAGCTAGTCTCGAAGATAGGAAAAAATAAAATAGATGATGTGATGTTCTTATTTGTGTTGGGTGTGCTGGAGGCTGGCCCTTTTTATTTGGCTTGTTGCTGTAACTTCGTGTTGGCTGCCTTGTTTGACTGATACTCTTTATCTATTCTAATACTCTTCGACCTGTTTTGACTACTGTTCACCCTTATTCATCTCAGTTTACCTCAGCTGGGAAATAGCCCAAAATTTACCTTTTACCAAACGTAACTTTACAAAATTTCCAACATATCTTCCCACCATTTCGGCTCTGGAAATTTGTGCCTCTGAACTTTCCTGAGTGTTTCATCAGTCTCTGTGTATCTGAAAAAGTTAGGCTGAATGGTGAATAGATGCTTTACCTCATGCTCAATGTAAAATAAGTTTTCTAAACTGTCATAGAGAACTCAGCCTGTGGGAAGTGCTTTCACTCCTGCTGCACTCGATGATGAGCTAGCTTGATTGTCAGCATACCTATTCAATTTATCTATATAATCAATGTGTTTCATTAGCTTATCATTAATGACCAAAGGACTTGGTAGCCCTTTTCTCTGCAAAACTGTGAATTTCTCCATAAAAGAGTTGATTTCTACTTGCATGTCTTGGCATCTTCTCTCTAAGTTTTGCATTAAAGTTCTCTTGGTCAGAACTCTTTTGATCTCTAAAATGGTGTATGTCCTGTCTGAGATGCCAAGAAACTCTAACTGTTCTCTATTTTTGGTATTCAAATAATTGATAAGCCTGTTGGCTTCTTCTGACTTTTAACCCAACTCTGCTCTTGTATGCTGAATTGCTCCATGGGCTGTTTTTACTAAGTCCAGCTGCTCATAGACTACCTGGATTGATGGCCACGTTTCATTTATAGACTAAATGTTATTAGCCCAAAGGATTTTCCTAATTTCTGTCAAGGGCTTATCAAAAGTGAGTTCTTGTTCTAAGGTTTTCACTTTACCTTCTAAGGCTTTAATGCCATTAGTCTTTTCCATAATACTTATTTTTGAGGTATCATAATTCTTTTTTGCCTTAGCCAGTTGCTCTTTCACTTGCTTCAACTCTGTAACCTGCAATCTCAATTCCTCCATGGCCTTTATCAATTCTTTAGTGCTCATATTAGTACTGCTTCATGGTGTTGTACCTACTAATGTTCTACATATTATTACTTCTATTGTGACTGCTGGAACATTTGGAGCTACTGCAGTTGAGACTGTGGGGATTACCTCAGGAGGCTGAGAGGTCGACTCTCGCTATTTTTCCTTTAGTGCTTCTTCTGATGCTTTCTCTGTATCATTTAATCTTTCATTCAGTTTCAGGAGCAAGTCCATCATGTCTTCTTCATATTTCTGTTATATAACTTCTAAAGTTTGAGGATGCTGTGAAGGAGGTAGTTTTAGCTGTTTTCTTAAGGCATCAATGTCCTCTTCTTTCTTTTTAATTAGTGCCTTTATGCCTTTAGAATTTTTGGGATCATGTCCCAATCCAATAATGATCTCTTCTAATGATTTGATCCTATTATCTTTGGCCAGAGAAGATGCTTTCTCCAAATGTGGTTGAGTTGTTGTGTTGTCTAAGGAGTTTTGCAATCTGTGGGCTAGCATTGCTTTATTAGTCAATGTGGAATAAACCATTTCCCTAGTCTGCTTATGAATCTCAATCTGGTCCATGGGATGAATATCTTTAGCCAGGACCTCCAAGTTTGCTCTGATATAGTCTGCTGCTGACTGGGTTTGCTACACTTCCGCTTAAAATAACTCATCAACATTTTACCTTCTTTAATGTCATGGGCTGACATTAATCTCTACTGGTTTGTGGGGTCCATTTTTTCAGATATTGACCATAAATTTGAAGCCTTATTGGGTCATTTCAGGCCTTTATCTCTGTGAAAGTCTTCTTAATGTCTGAGGCATGTTTTCTTTGTAGTATGGTAGAAGATACGTCTACACTGTGATGTCTTTCTAGCTTCTGCCTATGTGAGCTAGTTGATGTTTCTACCAATGGGGAAGTCTGTTGGCTGACTAACCTTTCACCTCTTAGACTATCAGTAGTGCTATCTCAAAATCAGACCCTGATAGGCTGCTGATCAGGTAGACCTTGAGTAACTGTTTCAAACCTACTATAGGCCGAGGCTTAGCCTCCTCAACCTGAGAGGGCTCTCTCACAAGATTAAAGATTTTGATTATGAGTAAGATGGCTAACTCTATGAAACAGAATGAAGGAATGTAAGTGGTAGAAACACAATTAGAAATTATCCATTTGGCTTATGGAGTCAAAATCGTTTCATACCACTGCAAATATTGAGAAGAGGACAATACAATACGTTTTGAACATTGAATTCCTTCTGATTCCTGAGAAGCAAAGCCAATACTATATTACTAAAATAGAGTCTTACATAAAGCACAATATTCAAGTTTCTCTGAAATTTTCCAACCCTTTGTACATCAGATGTTCTGCTATATATAGAGCTATTTTCATAACTGAGATTCCTCCTCTAGCATGAGGGGAACTCGAATTCTTCCTATCATGACACCTATTAACACTTTAAACTAACTATTAAATGCAATTAACTACTAGCTAGAAGTTGTAGAGACCAAAGACAATTAGGAGTATAACTCCACATCATGTTGGTAATAGCATTTATTACAATCAAAACTCGTTCTCTGACAGATGGTCTCCTTCAGTTTAGCTTTGGTGGATGTTTGAAACTCCTTGCTGGCCCTTAATGTCTCATCTCTTTACTACTCCTGGAAAGTAGGAAACTGCCCCTGTTTTTCTGCTTTTGGTCTCCTCAAGGATATTCAAAATCAATTATCCCTGCTGTTCTTCTTTGATTACACAAAAATGTATTGGAATGTCATGTTCTTCATGTACTATAGACCTTTCCCACATACATGTGTGAATACAAAACCTCTTCAAAGCTGTTTGAAATATCATGAACAATACTAGCTGTGATCATTTTTATAACGAATAGCATAGAGTTCATATATATCTTTCCTCCACTTATTTTGCCCTTGCTGGATACTTGCACTTTGTAAATGATCCTTTTATGAAATTCCCTTTCAAAAAGATTTCCCCTTGGTCACTCAAAATTGGTCGACCGAGCTATAATATGCAGCTACAGCAGTTTCGTAGCGCACTACGAAATTGCTTTGTAATCACAAAAACACAATTTTAATGCCAAAATTTGACTTTCTTGAGCTTTCTTTTCTTGAATTGTCTTTTTCATCTGCCCTGAAACTGTTCAAAATTGAATGCAGAGCTACCATTCTTCAAGGAAAACTTCAAAAATGTAAATTATCAAAATTTAGGACGTAGCCTTACTTGCTGTGTGATTTTTCTTGGCTAAGGAAGTCCTTCTCGCTGGCTTAGTTGTGTCTTCAAATCCTCGATTTGCCTCTTCATAATTATGATCCCAGCTCTCAGTCTTGTATTGATTTTTCTGATGTATTTTGCTTCCTTTACTGCAGGGACTGACCAAGTGTAGCATTGAGCATGACAGTCAACCACCTCGGGTATTGAAATCATTTTGTCTTCCCACAGAGCCTCCATTTTATTAAAATGAGCTTCCTTGATTACATGTTTCCTTGAGGCTTTCTTTAGTTTGGCAATTTCAAGATTTGCTAATTCCAATTTCTTTTTTAACTCTTAAACACCGCATTCCTCTTGAGAGACAACTGCTTTACCTTATCGTTTTTATGTAACTGAGATGATGTTTCAGATGAAATCACAAGTCCTTCATGAGATTTTTCTATCTCCTCTGTTTCACTTGCTTCTAGCAGCGTCTCTTGTACCTGCTTTGAACACCTTGTCACAGGTCTTCTTGGCTTAAAGACAAATTTAGCAACCTGATCATCAAATTTGAGATTTTTTGAGGCTTTGATCTTTTTGGTTTTGTATTTACCTGATTTTATCAAATCTGCTCGAACCAGGGGCGATTCTTCAATATCAATAGCTTGCAACAAATCATTCAAACTTCCCTTTGAAACCAGGCTTTCCTCAGTAACCATGGTCTTGCCTTTTTCTTTAGCTAACTGGCTCCTGGTTATTCTTCTCTTGACTACCTCACCTATATATGGTTCATGTACACCCTCTTTGATCTGAGTTTTATCTTTCTGAGATGGTTGGGGTGTGTCCTGAATTACCAGTGGTCTGGTGGGCTCCTTGTTTCCTAGCCTTCAATTTTACAAATCTCCTGGTTCTTGTTTCTGCATGATGACCAGCAGCTGGTGGAGAATTTTTCGCAGCTTGAGGACTGAGACCAATCTCATTCTTGAAGCCAGACATAAACATGAACATAGACAAGTCCCTATCTACTCTCTGGAGCTCATGAAAAATGATCAACTTGATTAAGCCATGATGAAACAACGAGGTCTCATAGGCTTCCTTCTTTAACTGAACCTTGTCACACATTTTGCCTAGGCTATGAAACAAGTAGAAAGGCAAATAAAGTGATATCTTCTCAGTAAAATGAAGCAAAAGTTTGAAGTGATAAGAATACACCTTATGATACCTCCCTTCGCAGGTGAAGTACCTCTATATGTAGGTAAGTAGATTAGCATATGAATCTTTGAAAAAACACCTGGGCACTGATTTGTTCAAGTCCGAATCAATGAACTTTGGCTTTAGAAATTCCTAACATGGAGTCATATCAAATTTGAAATTTTTAAACCATCTTTCCTGTCCCCTCGGGATTTCAGTGACTGCAGATATAACCTCTAGAGAGATGGGTAATTCAAGCACCCCAACTTTCGAATTCAATCCTGTGAAATTCAAAGCAAATTCCCTGGTGACTTGCATATGACCTCCTTGAAGTTTCTCGCAAAATCTCCAATAGCCAACCTGCTTGAATGCGCGTTTGACTTCACTGTTCTTTAGAATAAGATCTAAGCCTTCAGGCTCATTCCTCAAACACCTGCCTGACCTGTGCTCCTTTCTTTCTGTAGACCCCTCCATGGAATTCTAGCGGAATGAAAATTTGAAAGACTGCATTGTTTCAATTTTCGATCAATGCCTCTCTTGAAAGCTGCCTCGCTTGAAAAGTACCTCACTTGATCTTCAAGGAATTCAAATTGAATGCTTGACAATTTGTTCCTCATGCATGAACTTAAACAAAAATCATGACTGTGAATACTTGGCTCTTCTTGAAACTTGCAACCTGAGTGCACCAAGGTACCTAACGTCTCTAATGATGAGGATAAGCGGTTGGACATGATAGGCGAAGTGTATAAGCTGACAACTGATGATGTAAGCATAACAGATTTTGATAGACATGATAGATGAACAAGATTTTCTACGTATCTGCACGAATCCCCAATTTCATAGCGCAGCCAGTGTAAATTTTGGGTTTTGTGCTATGAAAACACCTAGACTGGGTTTTGCACTACGAAACACCTAGACAGTTTTGTAGCACATAAGGACCTTAAGATAAATTTGATACATGAAACCTATGTGAGCTGTGGAACTAGTGATGAATGAGAATGGAGTGTTTGACCTTTATTTAACCATATCACCAATACTCCTAGGACTTAGATACTAAAGAAAACATGAAAGAAAACTAAACCCGGACTAACACCAAACCTTTACAATCAAACTGATGTGAACAATTTAGAAATTGTTTCTTAGGTGATAACAAGTAGTTTCTTCAATGATTTCCTCTTCTGAAAGAGGACTCAATCTTTGTCTCTTTGCTCCAGGTTGCTCTGTCGGTCCACTGATGGGTGTGATAGTTTTTCTATCTCTCTTCCTATTCCTTTCCTCATTTAGAGGAGTCTGTAATGTAGGAATTTCTGTTGCTTTAGTTTGGGCTAGAGGAATTTGCCCCTGGCTTTTTTCTTTGGACATTCCTGGCTGATTTTTCATAGTAGGCTGCTCTGTGATCTCTACTTCTTTACCCTTTGAAGTCCCTGTAACTGGTATGCTGGTTTTCTGTGTAGGTTGATGGGAAGTTGCAGCAGAGGATGTACCAATTCCTGATTGTTGAGGCAGCTTGAAAGTTACCTGTTCAAAAGAGTCCAGGTCAAGAGTTGTTTCAAGATATTTCATAGCCATTTCCATCTTTTCTTGCTCATTAATTTCTTCTATTAAGGTCCCTTCTATCCATTCATCCTGATTAGAAAACTGTTCAATTTCTAGGATCCTATGATGTATATAAATTGACAGCCTATTCTTTGTTCTTCTATCACTTATGAAACCATTTGGGTCATAGGGCACCCACCAAAAACTCTTCTTCAATTTTAGTTGGTCTTCTAAAAAAATTTCAGCATCTTGCCATGCATCCCTAGAATTTATGACATAAGGGCCTAACTGGTTTTTTATTCTTAACTGAGCCTTTTTCTTTGCATTACATAAATGGTCCAAATCTGCCTTTATGATCTGTCTGAAATACTCTAGTGCAAATAATCTCATGAGCACATATTTAGACAGTTTGAAAGGGAAAAGTTCACACCCAGATAATCTGATCTCTGTGTGGTTTTGGTACAGGTACCAGTCACCTATCTTGTACTTCTTGGAGAGTTGGGGAATCTTTTTCATATCACCAGTGAGTCTAGGAGGGGGAATCCCTGTCAACAGAGTAGATGCTAGATGGACAAACCAGTCAATGAATTCACTACAATTATAAGGAGACTCCAAAGTTCTATGAAAGATTAAGGTCCAAAAGATCATAGATCTTCGATTTCCTTTTGAATCCAATTTCCTGATATGAAAATGAAAGCTGTCTGGTTGATGATATAACAGAAGATGATATATAAAAGATGTATATTTGAAAACTCCTTCCCTATCCAAACTTCTGAATTGAGCATGGATTTTATTGGCAATGAAAGTGGCATAGTCATACTTGACAGCAGGAGGTTGTCCAAGAGTAAATATTAAAAACAGAACCAGGGTGATATCATCAACAAATTCAATAGATTTAAATCCCAAGATCGGGGATATCATGTCAACAATAAGTTTTCCAACTTCAGTGAAACAAGTCTGCAGATAGGGAGGTGGACCTTGAGGTTGGTACTGTGGTTTTATGAACATCTGAGCAATACGGGTTATCTTTGATTTGGGAAATTGAGAAGATTTTTCAAGTAAATACCCCATGGAAAGAGGAGCAAGGAGCTGAGTGGAATGGAACCGTATCATTTCATTAATGGACTCAGCAGTTATGGGAAAAAGAATAGTTTGGGATGGGGACGTGACTACTCTATGGACTGGGTCATAGTTGGCATAGCATTGATGAATGATATCTAGGAAAACATGGACTGAAGGGAGGAAATACATGGGAAGATTGGATTCCCATAGTCCAAAAATATCAGAGTTGTTTAGATGGTTGTCCCTGACTTGGTAGAAGGCCTGAAGATGGTTCATATCACCAAAGAAATCTCTTATTCGGAAATCTTTGTTGGCCAAGGGTAAATAATCTATGTCTCTGTGAGGTGCATCCATAGGTGTGACATTTAGGGCTATGGGAGTTTCCATGTTTGGTTCTTGTGTTTTCAAACTAGAATTCAAACTTCTTGTGGGAAAAAGTGAAATAAATAGCGGTTTTGGGGACTTTTGTGGTAGTTACAAACTGTTTCTAATTTGAATTTGGCTTTCTATGTTGAATTCTCAATGAAAAACTGAAATTACAGGTTCACTGAGTGAATTGGGTAAATACCTGGACTTAAAGAGGCAAATTGTGTAATTTGCAGGTTGAACGACGAACTGTAGAGCACAACACTGGAATCTCTTGGTCCGGTGGTGGACTGAACGCTCGTACAGTCGACTGGACGTATTTTGCATGGAGCACAGTTTGCAGAGAACAAGGGTGAAAATGACATTTTCTCATTGATTTAACGAAATTTGATTTGGTGGGGATTTTTTAGCATTTATCAGGAAGATGACGTCAGAATGATGGGACATCTTGTCGTTAGCAGAGGGTGGTAAGCAGTTTTTGGGGTCAAGTGGTATCGAGCCGGGGGCAAGCGAGCATGTTGGGAGCACGACGTGTGGTGAGGGTACGACGGAAAACTGCTTGATGATCACGAGTTAAAGCGTAGTCACCAAGGGGGTGGCGATATGATCGTCAACTATTGGATGAAAAGACAGAGATCGGACGGCTGACGGGCTCTGGAGATGGTGGGGAGTTATGAATGTGGGCCCGATATAATTAATAATGTTTTAATTGTATCGGACGTGATTTTATTGGTCAAAGTTTTGGTTATTAATTAACTCAGATGGTTAACTAATCCCGTTACAACACGACGGGGATGGTTATTAACAAACTTCAAATAAGTTTATTAATCCCTTTTTTAGATTATGACTATGGTTATAATTAACCGGGGCGGGATATATATTGATGTGGGGATTTATATTTATTTACATAATACAGGAAAAGGGTAATATGGTGCGGCATTATATAATAGCTATGTTAGTGGTTAATATGAATAAATATAATGAACAAGCGCTAAGTTAAAACGTTAAGAATTCACATTTAAACTTAGGCTAAAAGGGGTTTTTTAGGTTTTTCACTTAGGATAAACTTTGTAAAAAGGAGATGAATGATGGATGAATGATTTATGAGCACTTAGACTTCTAGATCATTGGGTCGAGGCTCCGGTCCCTCCAGAAGTTAGAGAAATGATCTGAGCCCCTTTGACTTTCAAAGACCTTAATGCTTAGGGGAAATTAATGAAGTGTTTAGTGAAAATGTGAATGGAAGTTAGTTATTTAACCTTGCCTTGATTGAACTGCATCAAGTGTAAGTTATGCCTTGCACTTTGTGATAAAAGTAAAGATCAACACATTTAGAAACATTTTCATCACAAGTATCATTCTGCAACACCATCTACCTACCCTACCTACTTTAACCTGACATATTTTCTTCTTTATTTGGATGCACATAGACTGGCAAACCCTTATCAAATCATCCTTTTCTTTTACATGGCAAGCATACCTAAGTCTACACTTATTACATCCAACGGCTCAGATTAAACTGTTGAGCTCCTTTTTATTTACCCTACCTATCTACTCATCTGCCAAGATTAAACAGTTTGGTCAGATTTTATTCTCTATTCTACAAAATGAAATTTAAATATGAACTAGCCAAGCTTGAGCTGTTTGACTATTCATCAATTGTGGCATAAGTTAACAAGCTTCACACAATTGCTTATTACAGAAAATGAAATAGTAGTGGCATTTGGACTTGCACACTTTCCTGGTCTATTTTTATTTGGGGTTCATTTCTTTCACTTTTTTGACTATTTTATTCTTTTTACCCTTTTATTTTTCTTTTAGGGTATGCCCTCTTTACATTTTAAATTTTTTTTTGAAAATATGGAAAACCTTTGCAATAAGAAAAGGTATGAACATATTACGAAGCTCATCAAGTCAATCATGAAATATGACACCTATTGGTATAGGAGCATAACACCCACCATCTTAACCCATTGTTGAGAATGAATCTCATACATGGATAGAGTAAGAATACGAATAGGACTATTCCCTCTCATAATCCTACCCTATCTGTACATTATAAACCACCATTGGAAAAAACTATATTGATGAAGATAATCTAATTGATAAATTTCTACAAAACCAATATCCGACTACCATTAATATTGATCGACTAAAAGAAGAATCATCCATAAGGAAACCTAGTTGTTCTGAAGATATTTCATGGGAAGATTTTTTAACTTCTACTTCTGAACAAAATAATGAAAAAAAAAATAGAAATCAACCCCTTTCTCTTAGTTTATCAAGAAAATCAACTTCTCACTATCTTAAAATAAAAATTTGATGCATTTTTAGGGGACTACAAGTGGATTAAAGAAGCACTTACTTCTGGGTGCACTCACCATATATGTATCAAGGAGGATCACAAACCTGTTTTCTAGCCACAAAGGTGAATGAACCCTGCATTAAAAGATATTGTGAAAGAAGAATTGCAGAAATTATTAGATGGAGGCTGCATATTTTTGATCTTGAATATTAAATGGGTGTCTTCCTAGATCATTTTCCCTGAGAGAAATGGAAAGTATATAATATTTGTTTACTACATAGAACTAAACAAAGCCACAAAAAGGGCCATTTTGTAGAATTTCCTTTACATTCACAAGCTCATGCAATTTACTAAAGCACAAGACAAGAATCTACTTCTACTTTCAACCAGCGGAAGCCAATAGATCGATGAAAACAATATGAACAAGAAGAGGAAAAATCAATGGCACATAACACGATAAGTTTTCCTAGGGAAAGCCACGACTCAAAACCTTTCCTATATGTATTGCATTAAATTAGAAATATGAGTGAAGATACAAATATTTTTCTCACTAGAACAATTCCACACAAGTATGCTCAACTCTCTACCTCACAAGCCCTCTATTAGCCAACACTTAGCCAATTTCCACTGCATGCCAGTCCCCTATTTCATTGTTCAATTCCTAGGATGAATAGCTAGTAAATAACGGGAATTCATGCTTCCAAAAATATGCAATCTAAACATAGTTCCTTTTCTGATTACATGCATGATATTTACAACTCTGTAAATCATAGAACTTATAGTACACTATCCTTGCACTCTAGTCTCAACTAGGTATTTCTTCTAAACTGACATGCATGAGTTTCTCATGAGGTAATCTTCAGTTAACTAGAGTAACATTTGTGGATGCACTAGTGCACCAATTGACTAATAGTCATCTATTAGTTCCACAAATGGTTATAACTAATTTAACTGACCATAACTCAGTAAACTGAGTTAATCTAATTACAACTCAAATAAACTCAGCCTAGACCCCTAAAATTTAGGGAGAACACATACATGATGACATAAAGGCTTCCAACTCAAAATCCCTAACCTAATTAAGTTAATTAAAATTAATTAATTATTTATAAGTTTTTATGAGAATAGAATTCGATTTTAATTCATAGTTAATTTAAGGACAAATCAAACATGAATTTCTTTTTTCCATTTCTCAACACCCTCTCAACAAGAAAGGGATTATCAACTACCCCGATCCTATCTATGTGAAACTCAAATTTACATATTGACAATGCCTTTGTAAAAATGTCATCATCTTGCTCTTCTATGGGAATGTAGTCTAACAACATGATCTGCCTCAATACACAATCTCTGAGATGATGATATCGGATATCAATGTGCATGGACCTATCATGAAAAAATGGATTTTTAGAGAGTTTGATACAACTCTGATTATCATAGTAAATCATAGTTTGGTCTATCTGCTAAATAAATAGACCAACCAAGATATTCCTCATCCAGATGGCCTCACATGTTTCTTGACTTGTAGCCATGTAATCTACCTCTGCCGAACTGATTGCAACTGATCTTTGTTTCATGATGTACCAAGAAATTGTCACTGACCCAATACTCCCTCCTGGTGTGATTTTCCGATCAGATGGACTCCCCACCCAATCTGCATCCCTGAAGCCTTGAAGCTTCACTCCCTCTATCTTTCTATACCATAATCTGTACTGAGTAGTGTCCTTGAGGTATCTCAATATATGCTTTGCTGCCTTCCAATACAGCTTCGTAGGCCTAACCATCACTTTACTAAGTTGGTTAACTCCATAAAATAAATCTAGTCGTGTGTTCACCAAGGACATGAGTGAACCCACAATCTGTTTGTAAATAATAGCTTCCACTACCTCTCCCGAAGTAGCATCCTTCTTCTTCCAGTTAAAAACTAGAGGAGTCTCATTAGGCTTGCAACTCTCCATGTGGAAACTCTCCATGGTAAAAATCCAATTTTGAATGGGAAAATCTCCCTTCCCCCTCTTCATCTAAATCATTAAGGCACAATTCTCTTCATCATCAGTATTTGATGAAGAGCCATCCTTGGTGTTCCTCCTGCATCAAATCCAACCATAGTCGTTCCCACTATGGAATCTTCTCCCAACCATTGACAAAGTCTTGAAAACTATTCCAACTCTTTTGGAGTCCCAAAAGAGAAAGACTCACCATATCATCCTCAGAAACCATGATTCCAACACTTCCAAGTTCATCATGACATTGAGTGAACTTGGTTGAGTATTTTGGAATAGTCTCACCTTTCTCCATTTTGATCTTTTGAATTTCGTCCTTCAATGCCAATTTTCTTTGGTCACTTATGTTTTGATACAAGTTTGTCAATGCTTTCCACATAACATATGAAGTTTCCTTGCCATGGAGACTCAAGACAATGTTGTCTCGAACTCCCTCAAATATCATTTGCCTTGCCATCGCCACACACTACTTCCATTCAGACAGATTATTTGCATCCGATGTTGTTGGCTTATGAATGTCTTGATCAACGAATTCCTTCAATCCATTATCCTCCACCACAACCTCCATTCTGTCCCTCCAGGCTATATAATTTGTGCTTCCTTCCAAGGCATACTCGAGTTGCAAACCATAGAACACCATATGAAGTATGTATTGCAAATTCGAATTTCACCTATAACCCAAAACCCAAAACATTGAAATCTC
The DNA here is from genome assembly GCA_000404065.3 of Pinus taeda. NCBI lineage: Eukaryota > Viridiplantae > Streptophyta > Pinopsida > Pinales > Pinaceae > Pinus > Pinus taeda. Next base: position 25,209 of record APFE031655085.1, read on the forward strand.
CTCTAGTATACTGAATTTAGCTCTAATACCATGTAGAATTTCCTATAGATTCACAAGCTCTTGCAATTTACTAAAGCATAGGACAATAATTTGCTTCTACTTTCAACCAATAGAAGCCAATAGATCTATGAAAACAATATGAACAAGAATAAGACAAATCAATGGCACATAACTCACTAATTTTTCCTAGGGAAAGCCATAGTTCAAAACCTCACCTATCTATTGCATTAAGTCAGAAATATGAGTGAAAATACAAAGCTTGTTCTCACTAGAACAAGTCCACACAGTTATGCTCAACTCTCTACTTCACAAGCATGTTATTAGCCAACACTTAGACAATTTCCACTTCCTACCAAGACCCTAATTCATTGTGCAATTCCTAGGATGAATAGCTTATATGTAAAGGGAATTCATGCTTCCAAAACTCCAAAATCCAAAAATAGCTCCTTCTCTCATTGCATGCATGTTATTTACAACTTAGTAAATCATACAACTCATAGTACACTATCCCTACACTCTAGTCTCAATTGGGTCTTTCTCTTAATTAAAATGCATGAATTTCCCATGAGGGAATCTTCAGTTAACAGGAGTAACACTTGTGGATGCACAAGTGCACCAATTGACTATTAGTCCTCTATTAGTTACACAAATAGTTAGAATTAATTTAAGTGACCATAACTCAATAAACTAAGTTAATATAATTACAACTCAAATAAACTCATCATGCACACATATAATTTAGGGAGAACATATACGTGACTACATAAATACTTCGAAAAAGAAATTCCTAATCTAATTAAGTTAATTAAACTTAATTAACAATTTACAAGTTGCTACGAGAATAGAATTCAATTTTAATTCATAGTAGTTCAAGGACAAATTAAACTGGAATTTCTTGTTGCCATTTCTCAACACATTTCCCTTTTCCCTTGATTGACTAAGTGGGTACTACCAAATATAGATTAGTCTTGAAGATCAAGAGAAGACCACCCTCAAATGTATTTAGGGGAATTTTTCATTAAAATTTGTCCCATTTAGATTTTGCAATTCCCTTGCAATCTTCCAAAGGGTTTTGCTTAGTATATTCTCTAATCTTGTGTATAATTAAGTGGAAATATACATGGATGACTTCACACCCTATGGAAATTATTTATAAGAGGCTCTCTCAAACCTAAATAAGGTCTTGCAAAGGTGTGAGGAGTTGAACATCTCCCTAAGCCATGAGAAGTGCTTATTTCTGATGAATGAGATAATTATCTTAGGGAATTTCCTCTCTTTAAAAGGAATCCAATTGAACCTTAGTAAAATACCCATATGTTGTAGCATCTGTAACACCCTCCAAAATTTTGGCCTGTACTCAACATTTGGAGCCTATTGTGGATATTGTGATCAGTTGTTCCTTAGTCACTTATTTGATAAGTTGATGATCTCAAGTTTCCCTTCGATCTTAGGATTTGTTCACGTTTTTATCTTTATATAGTATGTGTCATCATTGGGTAGGGGATTATTGCTTGTCATGAAAAGGGAAGTTTGTTTTGCTTCAAGGGGAAAGCATTATGAGAATGGGTTTTCGTCACAACATAGAAATGTTTCACACTCATCTCACAAACTAACTGTGGAATGTGAAGAAAGCCCAACCTCCCATAGAATTCAAAATTGCACAATGGGTTCCCCCAATGTCCTTCCCTCAGCTAGAACCCACTGTCTCAAAAACTTGCGTAGTTTTGACCCTCATCTGTCTAGTATTCCTTGCATTCTGAAACTATGTAGAGGTGTCCTCCCAGGACCTCATCCCCCAGTAGTGCTTTGCATCCTAAAATTGCATAGTTTGTTCCTCAGCTTCTCAGTTTTCCTTGCATCCTAAAACTCCACAGTTGTGTCCTTCCAGGGCCTCATCCCACAACAGTCATTGCCCACTAAAATGACACAGATGTGTCTCTCAATGATCACAAGATGGATGACATGTTAGAGGACTCTCAAGGAGTTGAGGAGGAAGATAAGTAGACCAAGGAACCCAAGGTATGATAGAATATTGGGGCGACATTATGACTTTGTCTGATGCATAAAACTTTGGAGGGTAGGTGTGGAAAATGAAGAACATATTTTGAAATACACCTTTCATTATAGCTTGATGGAATTTTTATCATTGTCATATCATTTTGTCTTCAATGATATGCATAGTTGCAAGCACTGAAAGTCATTCCATGTGTTTCCTCTATATGTCATGCTCCCTTTCTCTTGTTGGACCAATTGTCATCTTTTGACATGTTTGGTTGTTATGTCATGTTTGTGAACCATTCTGGTGACCATGAAGGTTGTTCTTTGTGTATAAAAGTTATCTTAGCCATGTGAATACCTATTTCACTCATACACAAAGTTGTAAAAAGTGTCACACAAGTGTCATCACAGTCGTCGAAAGGTCTATCCAAATTTTCTCACTTGTCACTTTTAGCTCTAGACAGTCCCACAGAGAGTCATGCTTTACTTGGTTTTCCTAGTGGTCAGTGTTTTCATGTTGACAAAGTATGTTAAGTGTGTGATCACAATGTCGAAGTTCTCCCAAGTTCACTTGCTTCTCACACTAAGCCATTTTCCTGAAAATATCTTCGCCTGAACAACACCACTTTGCCAGACCCCAAATGAGCTACACTACAGAGTAGTAGCCCTCATTGGTGGAACTCTATTGCCTGGAACTGCATAGTGCTTGAAGTTGTCCTCTGGGTTAGTTACATTGCGCAATCTCAGAGGTGAGAAACATGTCTTCCTTCCTAGAGCTATGCAGAAACTACCTCAAGGCCTGACCTGAACTGTGCACATTGCAAGATCAGTCATCAAGCCTTCTTCCTATTTATTAGAACCCCACATTGCATAGATACCTGAGCCTTCACTACTCCCAGAAACTGCGCATAGTTGTCCTCCTGTAAATCCCTCAGTCGGGACTCAATACTCTCAAAAACTGTGTAGAACTATCCTTTGTTCCCTATATTGTCCTGCCTTGTCTTCCCTTAGGAAATTATGCAGAGGCATCCCTATGAGTTTCACCTTACAGCTGCCACTAGTGTCCTCAACTACGCAATCCTACTTCCTAGTGGCCTCTATGCATTAAATCATAAATATGAGTGAAGATAAAAATCTTGTTCTCACTAGAACAATTCCACACATGTATGCTCAACTCTCTACCTCACAAACCCTCTATTAGCCAACCCTTAGCCTATTTCCACTACATGCAAATCCCCTATTTCCTTGTGAAATTCCTAGGATGAATAACTCGTATATAAAGCGAATTCATGCTTGCAAAAATGTGCAATCTAAACGTACGTCCTTCTCTGGTTGCATGCATGATATTTACAACTTAGTAAATCATAGAACTGATAGTACACTATTCTGACACTCTAGTCTCAGTAGGTATTTCTTTTGAACTGACATGCATGAATTTCTCATGACGTAATATTCAATTAACTGGAGTAACATTTGTGGGTTCACTAGTGCTTCAACTGACTAATAGTCCTCTATTAGTTCCAAAAATAGTTATAACTAATTTAATTGACCATAACTCAGTAAACTGAGTTAATCTAATTTAGGGAGAACATATACATGATGGCATAAAGGATTCCAACTCGAGATCCATATCATAATTAAGTTAATTAAACTTAATTAACTATTTACAAGTTATTATGAGAATAGAATTTGATTTTAATTCATAGTTTAATTCAAGGACACATTAAACTTGAATTTCTTGTTGCCAGTTCTCAACACTCCCTCAACAAGAAAGGGATTATTAGCTACCCCGATCCTATCTCTGTGAAACTCAAATTTACATATTAAAAATGCCTTTGTAAAAATTTCATTATCTTGCTACTCTGTGGGAATGCACTCTAACAACATGATCTACCTCAATACCCAATCTCTAAGATGATGATACTGGATACCAATGTGTGTGGACCTATCATGAAAAATGGGATTTTCAAAGAGTTTGATACAACTCAGATTATCATAGTAAATCATAGTTCGGTCCATCTACTGAATAAATAAACCAACCAAGATATTCCTCATCCAGATGGCCTCAGATACTACTTGACTTGTAGCCATATTCTTTGCCTCTGCCGAACTGAGTGCAACTGATCTTTGTTTCATGATGTACCAAGAAATTTTCATGGACCCAATACTGAAATTCCTCCTGATGTGATTTTCTAAGTGGATGGACTCCCCACCCAATATGCATCCCAAAAGCCTTGAAGATTCATTCTATCTGTCTTTTTGGACCATAATCTGTAATGAGTAGTTCCCCTGAGGTATCTCAATACATGTTTTGTTGCCTTCCAATACAGCTTGGTAGGCCTAACCATCACTTTACTAAGTTGGTTAACTTCATAGCATAAATCTGGTCGTGTGTTCACCAAGTACATGACTGAACCCATGAGCTATCTGTAAACAGTAGCTTCCACTACCTCTCTCGAAGTAGCATCCTCCTTCCTCCAGTTACCAACTAGAGGAGTCTCCTTTGGCTTGCAGCTCTCCATGTGGAACCTCTCCATGATAAAACTCTGATTTGGAATGGGAAACTCTCACTTCCCCTTCTTCTCCTTAATCACTAAGGCACAATTCTCTTCATCATCAGTATTTGATGAAGAGCCATCCATAGTGTTCCTCTAGGATCAAATCCAACCATAGTCGTTCCCAATATGGAAGCTTCTCGCAACCATTGACAAAGTCCTGAAAACTATGCCAACTCTTTTGGAGTCTGTTATAGACATTTTTGGGCACTTCAACCCCAATCATAAATGTCCATAAACTGAGGGCTCCTAAGTCCCTAAAAGTGT
>APFE031655085.1:30048-43410 GCA_000404065.3 Pinus taeda
TCATCCAAATCAAAGGATGATGAGTCCATATCATCAGTCTATCACACAGACGATTGTCTGTCCTATGTACATGAAAATCAATTTATAAAGCTGAGCATGGGAATGCCCGCCTCAGCTAGATCATGAAAAAATGTTGTCAAAATAATGTATTGTATTGTATCTTATTACAAGTCACCTCCCAACTCGAAAAAAAACTTCGGATCCTCATAGTAAAGCATTTCACCCGACATTAGAAATATTAACGACCTCATGCTTTAGGGGGCAACTGTTATAGACATTTTTGGGCACTTCAACCCCAATCATAAATGTCCATAAAATGAGGGCTCCCAAGTCCCTAAAAGTGTTGCTTCACTGTCTAAAGGAACAAGGTCAACTGATTACATCATCTCCCAGAAGTTCTCCACTGAAAACTGCTCATAAATGGTCAAAACTGGACCATACTGAAAGCTCAATACAAAGGGTGCGATGCATATCACCTTCCCAGTGTACAAGGTGCGATGTATACTTATTTTCTCCTCTGTAGGATGCGATGGTCGGGAATGGACAAATGGCAGGGACAAAAATGCGAGGTGGAAGATCATGGAATCTTCTAGAAGCTTCCTCTCTGACACTTGCCTCTCTATTTTCGACCAGGGATGAGTAAGAGATCATCATTCTCCAAGTGGAAGCAGGAACTATCAGAGAGAAGACACTAATCAATACCCCAGAAGATGACTCACCTCCCTATAATCATCTATATATGGATCCCTCATCACAAAGATCCAGAGGCTGGAATTTTGTATCTTATAGAGAAGTGTTGTTAGTTTTCTGGTATATATTCATAGTGTTGGGTGATCTAAGCTTTTCTTGAGGTGAAGAAGGGATTTCTAGCTGGAGGATGATGCTGGGTCAGAACATATGGTTGTAATCCTTTTGCTACTTTTCATCTTAATAAAGCTATTCTAGTTTTCCTCCATATTCTTGTGTACTTCTTTATATATGCATTTGTATGGTTAACACACATCTAGTCCTGTGTTATTTATGAATATAGATCTTCGTTTCTTCGATAGTAGTATGTTGCTGTGATTCCACAAGTGCTCTTTGAAGCTGGGCAGACGAAGAAGAAGCGGTGAAGCTCTATCAAGAAGGAGAGGAAATCAAGCGCAAGACTAAGGTTGGTCTTCTTGGTTCTCCTCTTATCTATTTTCATAAAGGAAAATGAAAGTAGAATTTACTTGTTTGTTTCTAAGATAGCCACCCATCTTAGTGGTAATAGTAAGATCCGAGTGGACACTATTCCCAGTAACAAAATGGCAACTCCATTAGGGAGCGACTAGATTGTTTGTTAGCCTATATATCTTTGTTTCTTTTATAAACTTATAGACGGAGCCTGAAGCCAAGCTAACTAGCCTTTGAACTGCATTTGTTATACAAATGCAAAGTAGATCAATGCTGCTTTAGTCTATCTCTGGGTTTTGTTTATGAATTAAACAATCGATCTGCAAACAATCTAATTGCCCTAAGTAGTGGCTCTAGTAACCTCTTTAGATCACCCCTGTGTTTTACATATACTGAACATTACTTACTCGGCCTAAATCCCTGAATTGAATTGCAAATTGTGAGTGAAAACTTGTTTAAAGTCTCACATTGGTACCATCGCACCCTGCCTTCAAGGCAGACTATATGCATCGCACTTCCCGAGTGTAGTAGGTGTGTTGCATACTGAATTCACAGTGTGACAGGTGCGATGGTCAGGGAAGGCTAACTTTACCTTCAGACTGTGGTTTTTTCTCACTGTTTTCAGTCTTATTCAGGAGTTTTGCTGTTTGTAGTCAATGTATCTCTGTGAAAACCCTCTTCTCTTGCATTATTCCGCCTCTTTAGTGCAAAAAACTATAATTGTTTTTATGTATTGTTTGCCATTTTCAGTTCTCTTTTGCAAAAAAGTAGCATAGTCGAACTGTCGTTTCTGGATCTGAAAATGTCGTAGCTGTCGTTTTTAGTTTTAGAAGACAATCCCAATGTTCTTGATAGTTGATTATACAGTTACTATTGCATATGATTTGAATTAGTAGTTTTTAAAGTGTCGAAAAGCAATTTTTATTTCAAAATTGCAAAGTGTCTCTCTTACCTTCACTCCATTTTGAAAAGAAATTTGTTGAGTATTGTCACTTTAAAAGTAATTCAGATTTTCACATAGCTTTCTTATCATCATTCATACATTAAGAAGGCTAAAAACAAATACATGCATGTGCATTTGCATTTCGACTGCTTGGTTTGATTTAGGACAGTGCATTTAGCGTGTGCTCTATGCTCTTTGCGGAAATATTCTTAACTTTCTTTCCTTAGTAGCTAGGATTTTCATTGCCGAAAGAAGATTAAACGTTTGTTTATCATCTTAGACTGCATTTTAGGAATTAAATACAAATCACGTGGTGAACCTGAAAGGAAAATTGTTAAGCAAGATCAACTTAAAATAAATTTAATGAATCTAATAACGCTTTGGAACTTAATGCACAACATCTAGAGGTCTAGGCTAGAGACGTATTTCGGCGTTGTAAAACCTGGTAACTATTGTTTTCAGTGTTGGTTGGGTGATTCCTCCACTCTAAGACGGTAAGTGCTAGTACGGACTTGTGCTCCCTCGTACCTTCGAGTATATATTGGGAGACCACAATAGGCTGCATCCCTTATCCTTAGGAAGCCGTGTCTGCCTCCTTATCGATCGCAATGCACTGAACACAGCATTCGGGAAGATTGACTGTGATACCGTAAAAAGTATTCTGTAGTTTTGCGATTAGTTTGGTAATCCCCTCTACTTAGATCTCTAGAGAAGTTCATTTTTCTCCTTTTCAGACTCCTTAAAGGAAAGGGTTCTCTGAGGGCTTGTCACTTCAGGCTCAATAAAAATTGAAGGCGACTAGAGTCATCTTTTGTTTTTTCTCGACTCTTTAAAATTGAAAAAACAAGTTGTGTCAAAGTGTCTAAAATTCATTTAATTCGAAAAACTTTTTTCCCTTTTTATTTTGAGTTGATCAAGTAATCTGCAATCGTGGAAGAAAGTCAATCAAAACCCCGTCGTTCGCGTAGACTTACGAGTCAACCGTCATTGACTCCAGAAGTGAAACCATTCTGGACGAAGCGAACTCGTTTAACCGGATCAAAGTCCCCTAGGTTGGTTGGAGCAAGCACTCCAACATCCTCAGAGACTCCGGTACTCCGAACATTTCTAGTATCCCTGCCTCTACAGAAGAAATTCCACAACAGCAAAAGGACATTACAACTGATCCTAGTGTGATGGTTAACACTTCTATTCCTGAACTAGCTCTATCTATAGCCAATTTAGAAGGTGTTACTACCCAACTGTCTGTTGCTGCAGAACTTACATCTTCTCCGGCACCAGAAATATTTTATGGACCTGATGGTCTACCTCTTTCTCCCGGATTGATTGCCATAGAAGAGATTGTGGAAGATCCTCCATCTAGCACTCCAACGCATCTTGGAGCTAGGATTGCCCTGTATCCTTCTTCATCAGAAGATATTCACCCGCCATCGGAAGTTCCTGAAGAATCGCTGAGGAATCTTTTGGATAGGCTAAATATGTCTGAACAACTGTCAACATCAAGGACTGTGTTACCCGACACAGCAACAACAGAAGCTCCTTCTGTTATTCCGACAATGTTCGCCGGTGTGCCATCTGTCCCAACTAGCTTTTAATCAATGGATGGAGTCCATCCAGGGGCTATCTCGACAGTATGGACTGTTCCCGTTTGTTTGTCTAGAATTATATCTGGAATCTCTTACGTTGAGTATCAACAAATTGAACCGTCACAAGGTCAATTTGGGAAAACTGGTCCCCAAAGGCAAATCATTCCTTTGAGTACTATATTACTGTTGTATGGAGGGCCGTATACCCTTTCATTGCCTTCCTCAGAAGGACAACCATGCGTGAGTTCACAACAAAATTTGGGTTATGCTAGAATCACAACTAGCGGTTGGGTGCCAGTCCTGTCTTAACAACCAAGAGTTGTATGCTCAATACAACAAAGTTTACCTATGACAAACATCCCCACTACGCCGGCTATTGTGGTAGTATCGCAAGCACAAGCATCAACAGTTGTATGCCAACCTCAAGTTTTGCAGGTTGTAATGCAACAAACTCTTGTACCCATGACACAACCACAATCACCAACTAGTGGAATGGCACAGGTTCAAATGGGGAACACCAACCCCCATCTTGGTCAAACAATCAGTACTGGACAACAGCCCATGACTTCACAACCATGGCTGGTGCAATACCAACAACCGCAATTCCAGCAAGCTTACCAAGGATATGAGCAACAAGTCTTTGCAAGTAATGGGAAGCCATAACAACCATATCATAATGGTTATGCCCATCAACCTTACCAAAGTTACCAACATCAAATGCATTATGCTGGTATGCAAAGACCGACTGCTCAAACAATTCCATCTTATATTGGGCATGCTCAACCAAGCCTGAATCAACAGTTGCCTTTTGTGGAAACTTTAGAGTTACCGGATCTGAGTCGACTAACGAATGATCCAATTGCCTACGCCCCTTGGTGGTCGGTGATTCCGCATAAACTTCCATCTGATATTCCTAAATTTAATGGAAATACGGGCGAAGACCTGTTGAATGATGTGATGACCTTTCATTTATGGTGTTCATCAAACACTCTCAATGATGGTTTGATCAGGCTTCGCCTCTTTTAGCGCACGTTAACTGGTCCGGAAGCAAAGTTGTATATCAAACTACCTAGAGCTTCGTTTGATAACTTCAATACCCTAGCCACAACCTTTTTAACCCATTTTCAGTTACCTATAAGGTACGAAATAGGAACTGAGTTACTTACCAATTTCAAACAAATGACGACCACTCACATATCCGATCATATTCATGAGTGGTGACATCATTGTAGAATGGTAAAAACATATGTTCCTGATCAACTATTGGCTGAATGGTTTATTAAGTCACTGTTACCCGCTATTACAGAAGACGTGGCAAAGGGAGGAGTCGTCACTGAAGAGCAAGTTATTGCTCATGCACAATATCTAGACTTGATCTATACTTAGTCTGGCACGCTCTATGATAAAATCCCTGATGCTCCTAGACCAGAATTTTCCATTCCTCCGCCTCCTAAATCAAACAAAGAAACTCATGTCGGTGATGGTGTGATAGGTACGACAAGCACTAAAACCGCGAAGGCTACATCAAAAAAGGCCCGCACAGTTTCGAGTCAAAATGCAAATGAGGAACTTCTAACCTCGGAAGTAAATGCTGTGTAAACAGATAAAGGTAAAGAACCCAAGTAGCCAGGAGGCAAGAAGAAAAAACAAGGGAAGAAGAAAAACCAGGAGGACTCATCTCCTAGAAAATCTTCTGCAAACCTTTCTGGGAATGGGAAACCAAAAACTCCATGTCATATATGTGACGAGGATAACTGGACTAGAGACTGTCCATATAAAGAAGAACTTAGAAAATCTTTCAAAAGTTCAAAATCTCAGCTGTATTAACAAATCCATTTCCAAACCCAGGAACAAATTTGGTTGCTAGCGAAAATGCTTCCCCGTCCCAAGTGGGAATGTTGTCAGTTTCAAAGAAACTGAATGATGCTCTCATATCGACAAGGAGTAAAGATTACGGGAATCCATAGATGTTTAACAACAAGGATAATGATCAACCTAGTAGTTCAACAACAACTTCGACCGAAGTTGTGCCACCCATCATTCCTGAATTAACAATAAAACTGCCAAAGGGAGTAGTACACAAATCGACGTTTAATCCTTGTGCTCGAGCAGCAAAGCACTATAATATAGTGGAGGATTTAGCCCAATTGCCATCAGCGATGTCGACTCTTGAGGTACTACAAAATTTCCCCTCCCAAAAGCAGGCTTTATTATCAGCAATAGGTGGGATTGACCCAACGGATTCCAATATTGTATCTTTTAATCATAAAGGATACGACCCTCAGTTACCAGCTCAACTAGATTTTCTCATCCAAGTGAAAGCCCTCAAAAAAACTGTTCATAGAATAATTATTGATGAGGGGGCATCCACATGTATCATGTCGATGAGTTGCTGGAAAAATCTAGGGTCTCCATCCTTGTCGCGATCATCGATGACATTGAAAGCATTTGATGGATGAACATACACCTCGTATGGGATACTAAGTAACTTGCAAGTCGAACTGGGGGGCAAAATAGTAGAAATCAATGTTGAAGTCATCTACGGAAACCTTGATTACAACATCCTACTGGGAAGACCCTGGATATACGCCATGGCAGCCGTTGTGTCGACCTACTTCAGGAAAATTACATTTCCATCTGAAGGAGGAATTACAATCACCGACCAACAAACTTTTCTCCCCAACAGTTCGCAAGTTACGGTAAGCATTCTGATGATCCATGGAAGCCCTAGCATGCTTCACAATATTGGAGTAGGCCTACTAAAAGACCCCACATTAATGGGAACATTTAGCCTACTGCCTCCAACAAATTTGGCGGAAGTGGCTAATGTAGGAACCTGCAATATGATATCTTCCATTCAAAAAATGTTAGAAAACGATGTTAAAGTGGATCATCTGCAAGTTTTGCCTCTAACCCCACTGGAAATATTATAGCAATCAATGTTTTCAGCATGGGAGGCAAACCAGAATCAACACTCATCAAGCATTTGGATAGATAGGTCTAAAGAATATGGCACCCCTTCAGATCCTTGGTCGCAAATACACTCTACAGACGAAGGAATCATTCAATCGATGATGATTGATGGGGCACCATGGGAAGATTAGCACCATCATTCCCATCTTCTGAACTAGAAAGAAGATAATTCCGGCAACCTACACCATCCTTCAGTATTTGACTTCCTGACGAATACTGTAAATATGGTGGATTCCGAGAGAAACCTATCCAATATCTAAGAGACTACTGCCATAAATATCTCAACTAAAACAGATGTTGTAGAGAATATTCATGTTGTCAAATCTTGTTCTTCTTCAGAATTGGAAATATATAGCACTCTCTTTCACGAGTTTAGAGATGTCTTTGCTTGGTCATATGATGAAATTCCAGGTATTGACTCGAGCATAGTTGAACACGAAATTAAGATGTATCCAGATATCAAACCGGTACGACAGCGGCTAAGGAAGGTGCACCCCAAGAAAGCTGTTGCCATCAAGGTGGAAGTTGAAAAACTCCTCCATGCTCTTTTCACTTACCCCGTTCCTCTAACTGATTGGGTATCGAATATTGTTCCTGTGATGAAAAAACAAGGAACGATTAGAGTGTGCATTGATTACAGGGATGTAAATCAAGCTTGTCCAAAAGACAACTACCCTACACCTTTATCGACCAGATAATTGATGAATGCACCGAATTGCAAAAATCTTCTCATTTATGGATGGATTTTCTGGGTATAATTCAAAATACTTATATTCCGCCCACAGGACCAGGTCAAAGACTCATTCATTTTTCCATTGTTGCACATTCGCTATCGCAAGCTACCCTTTGGTTTGAGATATGCAGGGGAAACTTATCAGAGAGCAATGACTATGCTTTCCATGACATCAAAAACATCGTTCAACCATATCTCGATGATCTCCCAACTCATTCGCGAAAGCGGACCGATCATCCACGCCATTTGAGAGCGATATTTCTACGTTGCCGACACTACAAGATACGACTCAATCCGCACAAATGTGTGTTTTGTGTCAGTTCTAGTTGTTTACTTGGCTTCGTGGTCTCAAAGGATGGGATTCGTCTCGACCCATGCAAGGTTTAGGCAATCATCAATTTTCCTCCACCTTCAAACTTGCTTCAGATTCAGAAAGTCCAAGGGAAAGCAAATTTCCTCAGGAGGTTCATTCCAAATTACGCCGAACTAGCTAAAGGTTATACTCGTCTATTGAAAAAGGAAGTACCCTTCATTTGGGACTAGGTCACGCAAGCCTCCTTTGATGCTTTAAAGAAATCTTTAATACAAGCGTCATTAATGTATGCTCTTGATTATCAAAAAGACTTTAACCTGTATCTGGCTGTAGCAGATACAACCATAACAATGGTTTTAGTTCAAGAAGACAATGGAATTGAACATCCTATATATTATTTAAGCTGAAACTTAAATGATATGGAAATAAAATACTCCTACGTTGAAAAGCTCGCCCTCGCAGTTGTTCAAGTGATATAGAGATTTCGACACTACGTCCTCTTCAGAAAACTACCATTTTATTAGATTACAACCCCATGACTTATATATTGTTGCGACAGTTGCTGGGGGGAAAATATTCAAAATGGATAGCAATTCTACAAGAGTTTGATTTGGAATTGAAAAAATCCAAATCAAAGAAAGCCCTGGTATTCGTGGAGTTACTATGCAATCTCCCATCATCGTCCAACGATGCAACATCCGAAGAAGAAATCGTGGATGAAAATTTGTTTCTGATATCTTCAAGTGATCTGTGGTACAGAGATATAATCATTTATCTCCAGACACAAACATATAGGTCTAATACCTCACGCTCCGAACAACGATGTATTCGATACCAAGCAAAAGACTACGTGATCATCGGTGATACTCTTTACCATCGTGGTATCGATACAGTCCTGCAGAGGTGCCTCACCCATGAGGAGGCTGAAGAAGTCTTGAATGTTTGTCATTCAGGCGCATGTGGGGGGCATCAATCTGGTTATGCTACGGCGTAAAAATTTTTGCGAGCAAGATACTTTAGGCCAACAATGTTCAAGGATTGCATAACTGCAGTTAGAAGTTGTCATGCTTGCCAAATTTTTGATAGAAAAACCAGAAGACCACCCACACCACTGCATCCAGTAATAACTGTTGGGCCATTCACCAAATGGGGAATAGATTTCATGACATGTAACCCCACCTCAACCAGGGGGCATTGGTATATAATAGTCGCGGTAGACTATTTTACCAAATGGGCTGAGGCGATGCCTACATTAAACAATAGTGGCAAAACGACTGCCCTTTTCTTTTTTAATCACGTAGTCTCTAGATTCGGCGTTCCACAGGCCATAGTCACAGATCATGGATTTCATTTTTGCAATCACATGATGGTTGAGTTGGCTGCCAAATTAGGACTGTCCCACGATAGCTCTACTCGATACTATCCGCAAGCTAACGGACAAGTTGAGGAAATCAACAAAGTCCTAAAGTGCATGCTGCAAAGGATGATCAGAGTCCACAAACGGGATTGGCACCTAATCCTATACTCGGCCTTGTGGGCATACCGGACATCGGTAAGAAATGCAACCGGGTTCACACCTTTTCAACTGGTGTACGGTCTGGAAGCAATCTTACCGGTTCAATGTGAAATCTCGTCCCTCAAACTCGCAGTTGACCTTCTCCCTGGGACCTCAGAAGAAGAGGCTCATTTCTTGGAACTAATCCAATTGGATGAAACCCCTCGTGATGTAGCTTTGGCTAACGAAGCTCATAAGAAACGAGTCAAAGCACAGTTCGACAAGAATGTCAAACCTCACATCTTCTCAGAAGGTGACTTGGTCTTACTTTACGACCAGGAATCCGATAAGTTGGGAGCAAGGAAATTCAAATCATCATGGATGGGTCCCTATATTGTTAAGCGAGTATTAGCAAAAGGAGCCTACGAGTTGATGGACCATGATGGGATTCCACTGGCGCAACCTCGCAACAGGTTGTACCTCAAGCATTACTATGCTTGATTTCGCGTAGTAATCCTCATGCTTTTGTTACATTTTTGTTTTCGCCAAGAGAATTTATTTTGGTTAGGTAATCCACTTTTTGCATTCGTTACAGATGTCGAACCTATTGGAATCATTTTTTGGATATGCCAATGAAGCAATTCGTAGTTCGCGGAACCTGTCTTCTACGGCATGGGCCATTTTCAATCCCAGCAGTGAGTTAGTAAGTTTCAGAGGAGTGTGTATTGGTCGGTCTACGAAAAATATCGCTGAGTACAGTGCATTGATAGAACTCCTTTTTGATGCCATCACACATGGCATATGCCGACTTCTCGTCAGGCTAGACTCATAGCTCGTCATTCTACAACTCACCGGCATCTATTCTGTATGAAATCCAACTATCTATCGCATGTTCCTAAGGGTCAAAATTTTGGAAAGATAGTTCGATTTCATCCAATATCAACATATTTCCAGAAGTTTAAACACATTAATAGACTCATTGGCAAATTATGTGTTAGATAGACATTTGCGACATTTATGAAAAAAAGCATCACATCAATATATGCAGCAGGATCATGTAACTTAACCAAAATAAAGCTCCGAAAATCAAAAATATATTTCATAACTGTTTATAGTTTGTACATAATGTTCTGTAACCAAGACAAAATCGGTCAAATGACCCAAAACTCAAAATGCTAGGGGGCACCCTTGTCTAATGATGCTGGTGATAACAAGTCACTGCCTGTGCAATCATGCGTAAAAGCCTAGTCCATCGACTTAGCACTCCAGTAGTATGTCGCTGCAACCACAGAGGCAGCTCGTCGGTCCTCACATCCAGGATACCAAGGGTAAGACCCTCAATCTGGTCCTGTAGTGCTGAAAGAGTCTCGACCACATCAATGTCGTGAAGGATGGCCCTCCCAATAGCCTCTCCTGCTGGAGTGGCCCCTGGGTCTCTGCAGCATACTCCCGGTCGAACTGGTCCAATTTCTGCATGAGCACATGAGTTTTGATTAGTCGTGATCAAAAAACATAAGAAAATTATAAAGAACAATGAACATAGATATGGTCAGAAGAATTACCCATAGCACCCCACTGCTCGCCAGCCGACAACACCAAATCTGGGTCACCTCGGAAATCCATACCAGCATATGGAAACCTGGCATAAATCATCTCCTGACGATTGAACCACTCGAAAAAGGTCTCAGAAAAAGAAATCTGGGGTTGGCCAGCGTGCTGAGACATGAGGTCAACCCATCTCTGCATATGTGGTTCAGTCGGTGGAGGTAGGCCAAGTGAAATGTACTGCGGCTGCATCAGTGGAATTCTCTCCAAGGCGAAAGCGGTCAAAATAGAACCATAACCGAAGTTCTTGGATCTTCCACTTTTCACCTTGGTCAATTGTTCTTTCATCATAGAGAGTACTACATCCCACCAATTGAACACCTTTGGTTCAAGGCATTCCAAAGCATACTGCATATAAGACCTGTTAGCTATGTGAAGAGCAGAACTACCAGCCAGTCTAGCAAAAGTGAACAGAATGGTCCGCAAGGGCCGGTCAGTGACATCTCGAATATTGATCTTACTGTCCGTACTCAGCTGAGATCCCTCTCTGCAGTGTCGGTGAATGTACTCCCTCACGAACTCACCCCCACGGGTGGAGCCAGATAATGAGAGAGGGGCATATGCCTCGATAAACCGGTCAGAAAATAGATGTCCACGACTATCAAGGGGATCGCTTTTCCCATAATCTGGAACACTTGGTTGATAGGATCCCAACAAACTAATTTGTTGCCTCATGCTAGAGATACAGAAAAACTTCAACAAGCCACAGTTCTGCAATGTAGCTACTGTGCCTGGATCATGTAAAGCAATAGCATCCTCTTCTTCATGCTCGCATTCTCACCATGTAACAACCATTTTTCTCTGATGAATCTCTAAAAAACAAACAAGAGAAGAGTCAGGATCTTCATTTGGTAAAAAATAGGCCAAAATCCATGAGGAAACTGTGCAAAAACTTTCCTCCCTGCGCCCATCGCACCCCAGTAAGTGTATTGGGAGTGATGCATACTGACTAGTCAGTGAGAAGATCAATATGCATCGCACCTTTCGATTAAGGAAGGGTGCGATGGTCCCATGGCAAGTTCTTCAAACCCCAGAGGCTCAGCAGAATAAGGAAACAAGCTCAGAATCCAAAATGAAAGGCATGCAATTGAAGAGCACAAGTTTAGCTCCTACCTGGTCCAAACGGCGTCGAGAATCGTCCACAGAATCTCCCGGAATCTGCTGGTGAAAATCAGGGTGGAAAAGCACCTCTAGAGCTCCAACAAACCAAATTCAAATGAACTGGTAAAATGAGAGGTAAAAGTCACTTTTAATTTACCATGCATGTAATTCAAGTAAAATACTAGTGTTCTTAACTCATTTATCAAGCATATGTTGTCATTTCTAATTGGTTTGATGAAGCAAATGAACAAGTAGTACAAACTTTGAAAAGAACAAAATGGCAACTTTGCTGGGGAGCGACTAGATTGTTTGTTAGCCTATCTATCTTGGTTTCTTTTATAAACTTACAAACGGAACCTGAAGTCAAGCCAGCTAGCCTTCGAACTGCATTTGTTATACAAATGCAAAGTAGATCAATGATGCTTTAGTCTATCTCTGGGTTTTGTTTATGAATTAAAAAATAGATCTGCAAACAATCTAATTTCCCTAAGTGGTGGCTCTAGTAACCTCTTTAGATCACCCCCGTGTTTTACATACACTGAACATTACTTACTCGGCCTAAATCCCTGAACTGAATTGCAAACTGTGAGTGAAAGCTTGTTTAAAGTCTCGCACTGGTATCATCGCACCCTACCTTCAAGGCAGTCTGTATGCATCGCACTTCCCAAGTGCAGTAGGTGTGCTGCATACTGGTTTCATTGTGTAACAGGTGCGATGGTCAGGGAGCATTAACTTTACCCTCAGACTGTGGTTTTTTCTCACTGTTTTCAGTCCTATTTAGGAGTTTTGCTATCTATAGTCAGTGTATTTCTATGAAATCCCCCTTCTCTTGCATTATTCCGCCTCCTTAGTGCAAAGAGCTGTAAGTGTTTTTTATGTATTGTGCATCATTTTCAGTTCTCTTTTGCAAAAAGTAGCATAGTCGAATTGTCGTTTCTAGATTTAAAAGTGTCGTAGCTGTCGTTCTCAGTTTTAGAAGACAATCCCATTGTTTATGATAGTCGATTATATAGCTACTATTGCATATGATTTGAATTAGTAGTTTTTAAAGTGTCGAAAAGCAATTTTCATTTCAAAATTGCAAAGTGTCTCTCCTACCTTCACTTCATTTTGAAAAATAATTTTGTTGAGTACTGTCGCTTTAAAAGTAATTCAGATTTGCACATAGCTTTCATAACACCATTCATACATTAAGAAGGCTGAAAACAAATACATGCATGTGCATTTGCATTTTGATTGCTTGGTTTAATTTAGGATTGTGCATTTAGCGTGTGCTTTGTGCTCTTTGCAGAAAGATTCTTAACTCTCTTTCCTTAGTAGCTAGAATTTTCATTGCCGAAAGAAGATTAAATGTTTGTTTATCATCTTAGACTACATTTTAGGAATTATATACACATCACGTGGTGAACCTGAAAGGAAAATTGTTAAGAAAGATCAACTTAAAATAAATTTAAT
>APFE031655093.1:0-88338 GCA_000404065.3 Pinus taeda
TAAAATCGTTGAATTTTCACCTCACGATGTTGTAATTAAGGACCTAAAGGATCCTAGACAGATTTTAGCCACTAGCATTGCTGATGATTCCACAAGGTTGTACAAGTTTCACAACTTTGGGTCATCAAATCTTCCTTCAGTATTTGTTGCTCATAATGATGAAGTGAGCAGACTTTGGCATGAGCGATTTGGTCACTTAAACTATCGCTCCCTTCAGCATCTATGTAAAGAAAATATGGTGACAGGTCTTCCTATGGTATCTTGCAGAGATGGTGTTTGTTCCGGATGTGTACTCGGAAAACATCATCGGGACAGTTTTGAAAAACGTGCCTCTTGGCACGCCTCAGCCCCTTTACAGCTTGTGCACAGTGATTTGTGTGGTCCACTTCTTGTTGCTTCATTCTCTGGCTGCAAGTATTTCTTAACTTTCATTGATGATTTCTCCAGACGCACTTGGGTATACTTCTTAAAACTCAAGAGCGAAGTATTTAACACATTTTTGGCCTTCAAAGCCTTTGTTGAAAAACAATATGGACATCAAATTCTTAAGCTAAGAACTGATAATGTGGAGAATATGTTAAAAACACATTCATCAACTTTTGCACTGAAAATGGAATTCAAATGCAACATACTGTTCCATACACTCCACAACAAAATGGTGTAGTTGAAAGGAAAAATCGCACCTTAAAGGAAATGGCTAATTGTATGCTGCAATCTAAAGGACTCAGTCTTAGTTTTTGGGCCGAAACAATTAATTGTGCAAATTATATAATAAATCGCACTCCTACTAAGGTTCTAAAGAATATCACTCCAGAAGAAGCTTGGAGTTCCATTAAACCAGATGTAAGTCACTTTCGTATTTTTGGAAGTGAAGCATGGGCCCATATTCCAGATGAAAAGCATAAAGCTTTAGAACCTAAGAGTGAGAAATGTACTTTTGTTGGATATTCTGAAGATGTAAAAGGTTATAGACTTATTCCATTTAAGTCCAAAATGTTATCATTAGAA
This sequence comes from Pinus taeda, assembly GCA_000404065.3. Taxonomy (NCBI): domain Eukaryota; kingdom Viridiplantae; phylum Streptophyta; class Pinopsida; order Pinales; family Pinaceae; genus Pinus; species Pinus taeda. The sequence continues at coordinate 1,009 of APFE031655093.1, forward strand.
GAGATGTAAAATTTGATGAAAATAAATCGACATGCGAGCCTAGTCCGGCGGATGTGCCACCTCTTCCTATCTCTTCTACTTTTGAAAACATTTCTTCTTCAGATGATGAAAGTGAGGATGACAATCCTCCCCCACCTTCTCAGGATCCTCAACTTCCAAGATGGTCCGTGCTACTCGGGATGCAGCAGGTGATCTTGCCGGTGATCCTACAGATCAGCGACGTACACGTTTTCAGTTTGAAAGAGCCTCTTCTTTACTGGCTCAAGCTCCAGTAAATCATGATCCTGACACTTTTGCAGAAGCTTCAGGCCATCCACATTGGGAAGTAGCTATGAATGAAGAATATCATTCATTGTTGGCAAATGATAAATGGGATCTTGTTCCTCTACCAAAGGGACGCAAACTTGTTAGATGTAAATGGGTTTACAGAACCAAGTATGGACCAGATGGGAAAGTTGATAAACATAAAGCTCGTCTTGTTGCTAAGGGCTTTTCACAGGTTGAAGGCATTGACTACACTGAAACCTTCTCCCCTGTTGCCAAAATGAACTCTATCCGCCTTGTTCTTTCCCTTGCTGCCTCTTTAAAATGGGAAGTCCATCAGATGGATGTTAAATCTGCCTTCTTGCATGGGGACTTGCATGAAGAAATCTATATGGAACAACCCATTGGCTTCATCCAAACAGACTCCAGCCTTGTATGTCGACTTAAGAAATCTCTTTATGGTCTCAAGCAAGCTCCTCGGGCTTGGTATGCCAAAATGGATAGCTTTCTTTTAGAATCTGGCTTTTCTAGGTGTTATTCTGACAATACTGTCTACACCAAGAAAGTGGGCAACTCTCTTATCATCCTTGTTCTTTATGTTGATGATCTTATTCTTACTGGTAGTGATCCCAACCTTATAAACCATGTGAAGTCCAGCCTTAAAAAGAAATTTGAAATGACAGACTTAGGACACTTACACTATTTTCTCGGTCTTCAAGTCTTGCAATCCAAGGAGGGTATTTCCCTTTCCCAGTCCAAGTATGCTTGTGATATTCTTCGTCATTTTCACATGGAAGATTGTAAGCCAGCTCCTTCTCCCTTTCAGTCTGGAGTCAAACTTTCAGTCTCTTGTACTTCTCCTGAAGTTGATGCTACCTTATACCGTCAACTTGTAGGAAAACTCTTGTATTTAACCCATACTCGTCCTGACCTTTCCTTTGCTGTTGGCCTTGTTGCTCGTTTTTTGCAAAACCCCCGTGAAAGTCATTGGAAAGCAGCTAAAAGAATACTTCGTTATGTTCGAGGTACAATACAGTTTGGGATTCATTACAGTGCCAAAGCAACTCCTCTATTAGTTGGTTCCACTGATTCTGATTGGGCTGGTGACCCTGATGATCGGAAGTCTACTGCCGGTTATGTCTTCACTCTTGGTTCAGGACCTATTACATGGGCTTGTAAGAAACAGGCTGCCATTTCTCTTTCGTCAGCAGAAGCAGAGTATCGTGGTGCCGTGGAAGCTAGTAAGGAAGCCTTGTGGCTTCGTCAGATCCTAACAGAATTTGGCTTTGAGCAGCAGCATCCAACCACACTTTGGTGTGATAATCAAAGTGCCATTCAGCTATGCAAAGATCCAGTCCAGCATCAGCGCAACAAACTCATTGAACTACACATGCACTTCATCAGAAAACTCATTCATGACCGTGTTCTTGAAGTGCAATATTGTTCAACAGATGATCGGGTTGCAGACATCTTCACAAAGGCTCTCACAGAGGCGAAGTTCACTAAGCTTCGATATATGCTTGGAGTTCAGGAAGTTGTCAGTAAGGGGGGATAGGCTCTAGTGCCTCCTTCCTTCTCCTATTGTGTCATATTTGTAAATCCTTCAATCCTATCCCAAGTTGTTCTTAAGGGGGGATGTTAGGATATTCCGACACATAGGAATAGTTAAGTTCAACTTGGTATAGTATAGAGTTAGGTTAGAGTTAGGTAAAGTGTGTTTCTTTACCGTTGTACATTTTGTAACTTACAATCCGACGGTCACGATATGTAGTGATCCGACGGTTCATTCTCTCCTCGGTATTACCGACACTTGATCCGTGGCTTGACACCCGATTGGTCCATGAATTCTATTTAAAGCGCATGGAGGGTCATTTGTATGTTAACCGTGCATGAGAGAAGCTTATGTAAAATTTCATTCTTTTATTAATAAATTCCCTGTAGTAGCCACGTTGGCGCAGGTCATGGGCTATTTCCCTCTCTGAGGGTTTTAACCACGTCAAAATACTGGTGTATTGATCTGTGATCTGTTTGTGAGCGGTGTCCTTCTGGTGTTCTGTCTGAGGAACTTACCCTGTAAATTCCTACACATTACATGATTTGATAAGGGTTAATACTAACATTTGTTTCCTTTTATTAATGCGGCTCTTGCCATTTTAGAGTAGTGACCTTTTAAGGTATGCACCATCTCTCATTTTACCCATTGATTTTAATTATTTTATTTTTTGGGAATCTAAGTTATTGTGCTTTACATTTTTATCTTCTAAATGAGTGCATGCCAGGGTTTCTCTATCTCCTCTAAGAAATGATTTAAAGCTTAAACTTACTTGAAGTTATTGGTGCTTTCGCTGATATTCAAAATTTCCATCCTCTTCCAAGTGCTCTTTGAAATTATATCACCCAACTAGTGAATTATCATCGTATTCAAAATGTTTAGAATGGTTTCAAGCCTGAAGCTCATTTTTTTTTAATATGAATTTCCCTAGAATTCAATATCATGTTGAGATTTTAATTTTTTTTTAATGAAATTTCCTTCAAGTCTTTTTTATGATCACCGAATTAGTGTTCTCCCTCGCATAGAGGGATTTTGACTGGAAATGATTTGCTATGAGACTACGACTATTTAGCCCTAGGTTTCCATTAAGGATATTATGGCTATTGGGTTGCAAAGCAATTTTATTTGTGACTACTCCCTTCAGAATTAGTATCAAATATTTGCATGGTTACCACAATATAATTATTTCCTTTATGGCCGTACTTCATGATGTATAATATTTTCCTGAAATTTTTTCAAGGAAAAAGATTTAAATTAATATTTTTGTATTTTATTCCATTCTTTTGTTTTCTAGTGAATGACTTTTGTCATTACTGCTACAATGTTGTTTCCCACTTCCATTCAGAGTGTAAATGGTTCTTGATTACCTTTGTTTCTTGAATTTATGACCAACCTTTGGATTTAGTACCTGTCACATAGCTTGTTCTAATTCCATATGTGTAGGGTTGTAAACCCTCCTGGCCTTGTTTCTCTTAATTATATTTACACACCGGTGGCTACTGTCTTAGAGCACTATAGTTTTGGTTTATTTACAAGTTTAATTCTTTATTAGATAACGTAACAATATACAGGTGATTTAGGTCTCATTTCTTGCTTCTTTTCTTATGATTATTTGTAAAAGTTCCCTTTTATACAGAGTTATAAAAATAATGGTTGTGAGTACCCTTGATTGGGTATAGGAATCCCTTGACTGGTAATGGTGGGATATACGGTAAATCCTAGAGGGTGGAGACCTTGTTTGGCCTAGGAATCCCTTGACCAGTAATGGTAGGATACACAGTAAATCCTAGAGGTGGAGATGGACAAATTCCTCTCATTTTAGGTGGATAGATTCAGAGGAATCCATGTTTGTATAGGCCTAGTGATCCCTTGGTGAGATTGTAATAAATCCTAGTTATATAGATGAGGGCTTGGGCCTAGGAATCCCTTGGTGGATTGTGGTAAAGCTTGAGGAAGCCCTGGCTGTTTTGTTGTAAGTCCCACATTCATGCTTGGAATATGGCACATGGGTGATTGGATGAAAGAAAGATTTGGTTCAATCCAATCTATGGTTAGGTGGTTCATGGAAGTATCCAATAAGAATCCTTTTTCTTTGGTATTTCATGTGTAAATGTACTTGTTAATATGTGGTTTTTATGAATGTTCTACTCTTGTTTTTCTGTTGGTTATAAGCATGGTTGGCATGATAGAATTTGGTTATGGATCTCATCATGATTTTATTAGTATAATAAATGTGAATGAATATATGACCTAATATATGATAATGCAACTATTGTGATAAGGCATCAATTCTTCATGATGATTCTCAGATAAATATGAGACCCTTATGCTAAGATATGTGGTTATGACCTATAGATTACATGTTTGTGATATGTTTGACAAAATTCCTATCATGGATAGTAGGGGCCAGGTAAATTCTTTGCGCCAATTCTTGGATTAGTAGCTTTTATTCATTGTTATTTATCATTTCTAGAAGTGTCATGAAGTTCTAGGCAGAGGCCTGAGACCTAGCCCTAGAAAAGTGGCATTGAATTCAAGGTTGTTGGTTCAAAAGTGTCTAAAAAAGGCCATAGTCGCATGCATGCCTTGCTATGGGAGTAACTGGAGGGTCTCAGTCGCATGCATGGCTCATCATGGGAGAGACTAGGGGTCTAGCTAAAAAAAATGACAAGTTGTCTCAGGGGTTGGGCACCTGGAAGGGTTGGTTGTCTCTTGAAGGTTTTGTAGCTCCTAAGAAAGGTCATATTGGTTTTGTTTTGTCGGTTCCACTTCTATAACTATAAATTGGGATTTAAATCACATTGTAGTAACTCTTTGTCAGATGTTTACCCCAGTGGACCGGTAAGCTTGGGTAAATGTGGGAGGAGGGTGTTACATAGTGGTATCAGAGCATGGTTCAACCCTTAGACTGGATGGGCGAAATGTGGTTTTGATGCATGCATGGAGGGTGTATATGTGATTGTTTTGTATGCATGCTGATGGTCATTGTTATAGCTGTGTTTCCATGTGGAAGTTGATGATGTTGTTTTTGGTATGTGTTTGTCATGAATGCATGTCGGTTGTATATGCATTTGTTATGCATGTCAGTGTCTATATGTTGTTATGCATGCATTTTCATGGTTAGAGTTATGCATGTATAGTAGGTCAGACATGCATTGTGAGGTCATTGTATGTAGTTTGTGTTATCATGACGTTGTTGATAAGATATGATGTTGATATGTTGGATAAGATAGAGCAGGAGAAGCAGACTATTGGAGCGAGGTTGTAGCACTAGACCTCGGGGTAAGAGCAGATCGTCAATCAGGTTTGTATGTTAGGCATGTAGGTATGTTAATTAATGGTTGTTATGACAATTAGGGTTACGTACACGTCTATTAGTCTGTGGTTGTTGTAGTTACATGTATAATAGATGCTAGTTAATTAGTGTGGTTATATGCATATGCATTGGATAGTCATGAATGATAATAACTTGTTGTTGTATACATTGTGGTCAAATGCATGATGAATAGGGTTATTGCGTTAAGTTATTGATGTTATAGGTATCATGCTTATCTAGATTGACCTATGCAGATGGATATGGTTATGATATTCAAGTACGAGTCGTATATTTTTGATATTATGTCATACCAATATGGACTGACTTATGCAAATGTGACAACCTCCCCTAAGATACATTGAGGTATGAGTTTGATTATGTCATCTATTTGGTTTATTTAATATGGTATGTTTATAGGTTGTTTGAATGTTTGATTAATCACATGATATGAATATGTGTATACAAGATTGCATGAAGTAATGATCTTGTCTTAAGATGATTGTACTAACATAATATGTGTTGCGACAAATGATATGTACTTGAGTGTAAGTGTATGTTAGTTGTAATATTACCACTGATGACTATGAGTTCACTGTTGATTATTACATGGTTGTTACTCTTGGTAAAGGTTGATTTCAAACTAATAGACTAATATCTTTTTCTTTGGAACATGTGACTGACATGTGTGAATAGTTGCAAAGAAACATTCCTGGTATTAGCATGACAAGTTAAAAATTGATTTGTTTATATATCTAAAAGTTGGATGATGTGACAGTACATAGTTAAACTCAATTGCAGTGAGGAAAAAGGTAAAAAGGAAGGAATCAGCTTAGAATTCCTTTGGAAATGTTTGGAAACTGTAGTTCCAAATGAATGAGCACTTGCATGAGTATAGGAAGTCTTCTTAACCTAGATTTTGTTTGACATTATGTGGATACGTGCTATATTTATGAACATGTACTTGAGAGGTAAACAAATGGTTTCTAATTATGGCTGGATCTGTCAATGAATTGGAATTCCTTGAGAGATGACACATGTGCAGGTGTTCAGGACAACTTGCTTGATACAACAACGTAAGGTAACTCGTGTATTGTTATATTTATTTATACACTGATAGTTATGTGTTTATGGTAGTATGATGTAGGGATTCCATGGAAAAGGAGATTGCCATGAGATCTTGAAGAAGGCTCGGGTTGAGATTTCCTTTGGAAGCATTGGGAACCCATGGGCATTGAGTCATGGTGTTTTCTACTAGTTTGTGATTTCGGTCTTTTGTGATTTCTTTGTGCTTGATTTGTAGTTTTTTTTTTATGTCTAGTGTATGACCATACCACTTTGTTTGTGGTGTTGTATTTTTATTGGTTTTTCATGGTTTTCTTCTTGGTTTCTTTTGGTTCTTTCCTTTTGTGTTTGAGGGTATTGGGAATTGGTTTGGGAAGGAGGAAGTTAATGGAGCTTTGGGAGAGCTAAATGGAACCCAATAGGAAATCAAAGACATAGATGGAGCTCTGTGCATAAGTAAATGGAAGTTGGAGGCAAGAGTGTGAAAACTAGTTGGACTGGTTTGGTCCAATGGGAAAAATGGATAGTGGCAGGACAATCATGAAAAAAGTAACATGCAGGTAAAGTGAATGGATGTGAGGCATCTGATGCCTTGGCTAAGTTGGGAACTGTTGTTCTTAATGTTGTGCATGGATAAATGAAGTTCTCTTAAACTTGACCTTATCATATATGGTAATCTTATTGTGATCATGATTATGATAATGTCTATATATGTATATATGTATGTATGTCATTGTCGTCAGAAATCATGATTGTTTAATGCTAACGTATATATGTATACATGTATGTATGTATGTCATTGTTTGGCATGATCATGGTTGTTTTATGCTAATGTTTATATGTATATATGTATGCCATTGTCTGACAGGGCCATCAAGAATCATTCTTGTGGAGGAATGATTACTTATGCAGGTGAATGGCATGAAGAGGTTTTTTCTTTATGAGGAATCAACTGGCAAGAGTAACCCTGACAGATCTAAAAGGCCAGTATCATGAGGATATGAATTGATGTTATATGTTTGTACTATGTCTATGTTTGTGTTATGCACATGCTATGCTGGGGGATACATCAACAGAACGAAAGAAATATGATTTACCACATGCTGGGAGAAGTGAGGATGGTGGAAAGACATTGGAAGAAATGTTTCTCGGTAGAGACATTGTGGTCTCTAGATGTATGGTCTATTGTTGTGTATATATGGTGTTGTGTGCATGTTGGATATGCAATGCTATTTACATATGGTGTTGTGTACATGTGGGCTATGCGGTGTTGTTTACATATGGTGGTGTGCGCATGTTGGATATGCAACGTTGTGTACATAAGGTGATTTTTTCATGTTGCATATGTGGTGTTGTGTGCATATGGCGTGGTGTGCATGTTGGACATATGGTGCTATGTACATGTGGTGTTGTGTGCATGTGATGCCGTGTACATGTTGTACGTGGGGTGTTGTGTGCAAGTGGTGCTGTGTACATGTTGTGCATGTGGTGTTGTGTACATGTGGTGCTATGTGCATGTTGTGCATGTGGTGCTGTATACATGTCGTGCATGTGGTGTTGTGTACATGTCGTAAAAGTGGTGTTGTGTACATGTGGTGTTGTGTACATGTTGTGCAGGTGGTGCTATGTATAGGTGGTACTATGTAAATCTTGTACATGTGGTATTATGTTCATGTTGTAGATGCTATGTTGTGCATGTGTGGTATTGTGTGCATGTTGTACGTGTTGTTTTGTGTACACGTGGTACTGTGTATGTGCATTGCATAGTCGTGGTATTATGACATGTGTATTCATTATGTTGTACTTTGTGTATGTACTGTGTTGTGTTGTACACCGAATTTAGGTGTATGTATTATGTTGTGTTGTACACTAGATGTAGGTGTATGTATTGTGTTGTGTGGTACACCGGGTGTAGGTGTATGTGTTGTGTCATACACCGAATGCAGGTGTATGTGTTGTGTTGTACACAAAGTGTAGGTGTATGTTTTGTATGTCAGGTGTAAGTGCATGTATTGTATTGTGTTGTATGTGTGTGATGCACACTATTTGAAGAAAAATCACTGGGGTTTTGTCAGGTGTGGCAATTGATTCGGTATGCATACGGACAAGATAAAGGATAAAGGTAGAAGCTAAGGACCAATTAAAGGATAAGCATCAATATTTTATTTCAGTTTTATTATGCATGTGATCTATGATTCTGATTTACTATGGCTACATGTGATATATGATTCTGGTTTATGATGGTTACATGTGATCTATGATTTTGGTTTATGATGATTGCTTGCAATTCATGATTTTGATCTATGATGGTTGTGTTTTGAGCTAGTTGGATGTGATATTTTTATACATGATGATTTGTTCAAGAGCTGGTTTAGTTTGTTGTGACAGGAATTGAACATAAGTGCAAGTGTATATTATTGATGGGCCACCAATGAGGTATGTGTTAGTTCCAGTCTTCGTAGCCTGTCACCAGGGATCAACATGAGCTCTTACTATGTCTGGTTTTGTTGGATGTTTTGCACATGATGTTCAACACACAACATGTCACAAGTGTGTCCATTAGAAGAAGCTCGGAAAAATATTTCCAACGGTCTATCACACTCCCATAACCGGCTCCCGGATTAGAAGATATGATCGAAATGAATGAGTGATTCTTGGTTATGCATGTTTTGAGGTCAGTTGCTGCACACAATGACAAGTTTAGTACAAAAAAGTTTCTGAAATAATGTTAAGGGATTTTTCAAAAGTGAAATATTTTTTTGTTCATCACATACCATATAACAAAAACCTCCTTCAGTTTATGCACAGGTGCTACTATGTGGGAGATATGTAGTGATATTTGGAGCCTACATTAAAACAAAGCAAATTTTTCATATTTTTTACTGTTTTAGTCATTTTAGTGCGGTGCCATTTTACAACAGATGGAAAGTAATTTTGAAAAACCCAAGAAGGTTTTTATTAAAAATAAGCCATATAACAAAAACCTCTTTCCGTTTTTTTACAGGTGTCATGAATTGGGATATGTGACTAGATCTTTACAACTCATTTTCACAGATTTAAATTTTTAATGATTTTCTGTTTTAGAGATGATTTTGTGACACAGATTACGAGAAACTGCAAACGAATTTCCAAAATTTGAGAGAGGTTTTTCTCGAAAATGACCTTTTCTACAAAAACCGTTTTCCGTTTTATAACAGGTGCTATGGTTTAGGAGATACGAGTTCATCTTCAACACCTATTTTCAGAAATTCGGTCCAAGTTTAATGTAACTGATTCTATTTTGAAGAAAATGGTTGAGCTCAATTTCCTTAGTACAAGGATGAGAAAATGTATATATTTTATGAATTTCATAGTGTAGGGGTTGGAATTTGGCAGAAGGTTGAACTCTTGTGAATTCTTTGAACATTATTGTGCATTCATCTATACAGTTTGGCAAGGAAATAGACTAGGGTTTGCAACATTTTGTGAGATTCTTGTGGCAAGGTGATTTAGTATTGTTTTTCCTTTTGTGATTCAAGTTATCATGTGTTTATGTATGCCATTATCTCTCTCTTTTCCGCTGAACTAAATGAACCAAGGATAAAGGTAGAAATCATTGATGTTGCAGTGCTCTACCTAGGGTTTGTTTAGTTTTTCATGTTTTCAACTGTTTGAAGAGGATTCCTGAGACTCTCATGCCCTCTCCAACTCCTCACTAGTCTTAAGACTCTCCATTTCACATAATTCAAAGTACTAAACCATTTTCCTACCTCACCCCACAGAAACCTCTGCAAGATTGAGTTCATTCCCCGTACCCAAAGCTGTCTTCCTCATCTGATCCAGCAACCAACCATTAAAATCAATCAAATTCCTCTGAGAAAATATACCTAGCCTGAAATTAGTATTCATATCAGTCATCTCAAGCCTTCCTTGATAAATTTTCATTAAGATTAACAAGGAGAGAGCCCTCTCCCAACCTGGTAGGGCTAGCTACTAGGTTAAGCGTGGTTTGATGTTACCCCAGACCTGCCTTCCTTTAGCCTGAGGTAGATTTAGGCCCTAATAGTATGATTGGGATTTATTTCAATTTGTTTTAGATCTAATGGGAATTATGTTCTTAGTACAAGAAAGTATGGAAATGCTCGGACTGGGTGGTTGAAATTGACTGCAAGAATTAGTAGCATAAGTGAGAGGAATTGGAACAAGAAGCAGTATGCTAGTAAAGCACTTTAGGAGCACGACCTTTTTGGGACACTGGTACTATTGTAGCGGCTACAACCACTCTCCAAAATTTTGGCTTGCATGAAAATTTTGGGGCCTACTTTAGATCCCGCGATTAATCATCCTTGGTCATTTGTTGGTATGCTGATGATTTCAAGCTCCCCTCCTTGATCCTAAAGAGTTGTTCGCGTTCTCATATTTTTGTTGCATATGTCATTTTCAGGCATAGCGGTTGTTATCTGTCATGTAAAGGGAATGTTGTCTTGCTTCAAGGGAATTGCGTGTGTATGAGTGGTTGTCATCACATAGACATGTTTCACACTCACCTCACACACTCACGTAACGAAGGTTGTTGCATCAAGAAAAGTGTGTATTATATATTTTCGATGGTCTACGTGTCCATCTGCAATCACAGTCTAGTCCTATCGATGTTTGCATATGTTTCAATGATCTCACACTTAGCCATTTTCCCAAGCAACCTAGCCTCATCCAGCTTCCCGAAACAATGTGTTTTGTTTTTTGCAACCATTAAGCTACCTCCCTTGCTTGCTGAAACCCCGCAGTGCACAAAAACACCAACCTCCTTGATCCAAATTTAAACAGGAACGCAACAAATTACAGATATAACCATAAATATAGATATGTAGCAGAAATAACACTTCTTTTTATTAATATCAAATAATGAAATATGCTTACAAACAATATGGAAATGATACTAGCTTGACGATAATAGCTTATCTATGAGAAGAGATGTGGTGGCTACATGCCTCTGAATTGCATTACAATGAGGCTCAAGGGCCTTTTTATTATTGACAATAAGAGAAAACCCTAAACAACCAAAACCCTAACACCAGGAGATGTAACGACAAGAGTTTATGGGCCTTGTTGGGGTTAGTTGGGCAGCCAACTTCATAGGCTCGTGACTTGGTCATATTATCTCTGTTTGACATGCATGATACCCTGTTTGAGATATCTCTCTAAGGACTATGACAAAAATATGACTTATCATAAGTTGTTGGCAGTAGATTGCCAAAAAAATGTTGTTTAGGGCCTCAAAACGGCTTCGGAAGTTTAGGACCCGAAAAACTGCTAAAAATAGTAAACTTTGCTACAAATAAGGAAACTGAAAAACTGAACGAAAAATGTTGGGGGTCCATGTGGAATTAGCGGGTGGCCACCAATATCCACCTAGATCATTCCTCCCCCCTTAGGAAGTAATGGTCTGCATTGCGTTGAGTTCCTCCATGAGATGATGAAATTTCTGTTGTACTTGGTTCCTCATGAACTACTTGCCCTGGTGAAGGAGTTGGACTGATTTGACAACTCGATATAGTTGGATCTTCTATTGGAAACTTTTCTTGATCTGTGTGTCCATGATCCGATCAGTTGCAACTTGTTCCATGCAATCTGGATTTAAGTTTGTTGGTGTGAGTTGTTCTGCAATGTCGGATGTGTCTAGTAATGGTGGAAAGTATGGTCGAAGGTGATCCACATTAAACATTGGGTGCAAGCCAAGGAATGGGGGAATGCTGAGCTTAAAAGAATTATCTCCCACATCCTTGGTGATATGTATGGCCCATATCGAAGCAGGTGAATCTTTCGGTGGGGCCCAGCGAGGCACTCCTTCTGCAAATGTAGCCAAACTTTGTCGCCCACCTGGAACTTGTGTCGCACCCGATGCTGATCATGCCACTGCTTGTACTTGGAATTGGTTTTGTCCAATATGTCATGGACCTATTGGTAGATGTGTTGAATATGCTCAATGAAGCTATTTGCCTTGTCGGCTTTGGACTGGACATGAGCCAAATCTCCTTGAGTCGCTGCAACTGGTATGGCCACATCAATGGGACATAGTGGCTAGAATCCCAAGCCCACCTGAAAAGGGTTGTGGCTAGTCAAGCTGTGGAGAGCTCGATTCTAGCTATACTAGACATAAGGGAGGCTCTCATCCCATGTGCGTGGATGCTTTGAATTGTACATGCGTAGAATGTGTATGATCATCCTGTTGACGACCTCTGTCTGGCCATCAGTTTTGGGATGGAAAGCTGTGGACTTAGTGAGATTGGTGTCCAGCATCGACCAGAGACTGGAACAAAATGTACTAAGGAACCTATTGTCCCGATATGAGATGATAGACTGTGGGATCCCAATGTGTACCCACACTCATTCAAAGAAGAGTTTAGAAATGGCTTCTATTGTGATACTCTTCTTACAGGCCGCCATAATGGCCATCTTCGAGAATCAGTCAAAGACCACAAAAACACAATCATTTCCATGCTTAGTATAAGGAAGGCCTGACATGTAATCCATGGAGATGGATTCCAAATGTCGACAAGGGGTAGGCAGCGGAGTATAGAGACCTTACTTCTTGATGGTCAGTTTGGCGATGGTGTAGGTAGTGCAGGATCTGATGTACTTCCTGACATCCTGTCAAAGATTCAGCCAATAGAAATACTTCTGCAGTACTACCACAATTTTTTCAACTTCAAAATGCCCAACGGACCGACTGTAGTGCACTTCCCAAATCATATTCGCACACTTGCTTGAAGGAACACAAAGGTGTCCCATATGACATAATAGAGCATCTTGGAGGTGAAAACCTGGAACTTGCTGACCCTCCAAGAGAATATGGTATGTGTGGCCGAATTCTGGGTCGCTTTTGTAGAGAAGTGGCAAATCAGAAGTCTTGTGCCCACAAGAGTTGAGCACAATAGTTAACGCCATGATTAGTGGTCGACTGAGGTAGTCTACAACATTATTTGTGCTTCCCTTCTTATACTTGATGTTCAAATGGAACTATTGTAGGTATGTGGACCACTTCTCATGGCGATCATTCTTCAACTTCCCTTGTGTTTGTATGAATTGCAGGGGTTGGTGGTATGTGTGGATGACGTTTCCTTCCCCAAAATGTAATGCTTCCATTATTGGCAAGCTTGCATGATGGAATACATCTCTTTATCATAAGTGGGATACTTCCGGGCCATGTATAAAAGTGTCTCACTGTGACATGCCATTGGATGCCCCTGTTGAGTAAGGACTGCCCCAATAGCATAGTCAAAGGTATCTATCTCAATCTCAAATGGTTATTGCAAGTCTGGTAATGTGAGCACTGGTGCAGAGCGTAGGTGATGTTTCAACTCTGCAAATGCCTTTTGTTGAGATTCAAACCAAAAGATTTTTTCTTTTGCTCCTCCATTGGTAACTTGAATCAAGGGCCAAGTGATATGAAAGAACCCCAACATGAACTTGTGGTAGAAATTGGCAATACCTAGAAAGCTGCAGAGCTCTGTCAAAGTGGTTGGGGCTGGGAAATCCCGAATGAATTGGATCATGGCTAGATCCACATGCACCTGCCGTTCATCAATAATGTATCCCAGATACTGAACTTGAATCATTCCAAAAGTACATTTCTCCAAATTGGCACACATCTTGTGTTGCCGCAGTGTTTCAAGAACCTATTAGATGTGGTGGAGGTGCTCTTCCCAACTTTGGTTGAAGATCAGAATGCCATCCAAGTATACCACTACAAATGAGTTGGTGAATGGCTGTAAGATGTCATCCGTGACCCTCATGAAGGTTGCAAGAGCATTCATCAACCTGAAATGCATAACCAACCATTTAAAAGGGCCCTCCTTGGCTTTGAAGGCAGTCTTCTAGACATCGAAGGGTTCGATTGGTACCTGGTGATATATGAACTTCAAGTTGATCTTGCTGAAATATTTTTCTCCCTTTAGTTGGTCCATAAGGTCATCAATTCGTGGGATCAGGTACCTATTCCAGACAATGATCTTGTTCATCGCTCGATAGTAATTACAGAGTCTCCAAGTCCCATACTTCTTTTGTACCAACATGATCGGGCTCCCATAGGGCAATGAACTCAACCAAATTTGACCTTTATGTAGAAACTCCTGAATTTTCCTCTTGATTTAATCATTCCCTAGAACGGAGCATTGATAGATTGGTCCATTGGGTAACGACGCACCTGGGGTCAGATTGAGGTGAATATATCCTCATACTCCTCCACGACCTTGTCCATTTATTTTTGTCGTGTGGAGGGGCCTTGTATAGAGGTCGTCGCCACTGTCTTCTTCTTTCCTTGAGGGCATATCATCTGGAAAACAAATTTCCCGATTTTTGAAATTAGGTTACTGCATTGTTTTGCAGTAACCAGAGAGATGGCGGTACGCAGGGCTACCTCCGGTATCTTGTACAACTTATTTCCTAATGTAATAATAATAGCATGAGGTCTTGAATCATACACAACATGTTGCTTCCACAAGTATGGTTGGCCTAATAATACATCACAAACATCAAGGGGAGCAACGTCACATAAAACCTCATCCGTGAAGGGCTTGACGCTGTATGGAAGGTGACATTGTTAGCTCACGTGTAGATCCTGTCCTTGGTGAAGCCACCTGATGGTGTATAGTTGTGGTGTGCTGTGGTCGGTAAGCCCAACTGCTTCACAACCTCTTCTGCAATGAGGTTCTTTTGGCTCCCGCCATCGACAATGAGTTGTAGCGGGGAACCCTTCACCCACATCTAGGAGTGGAAGAGATGCTCCTCCTCCTCTAGATCTTCGGGTTCCTCCTTTTGCATCTTTGTTGTCACGCCCCAACTCTTTTTCCACAAGTTGCATAATGTGCAGCACCGACTAAACACTTAAACATTTCCATTTCTAAGTTATTTCCCAAACTACGCCTTACATTCACATATTTTTCCATTTTAACTTATTAATGTGCGGAATACATTAATGAACCATTAACCATGTAAGAGATGAGATAACACAATATATGCAAGTAATATCTATAAATATGTTGTTTTTATAAATTTCCTGGGAGCATAGCTCGACTGAGTTTTTACAATTTACAAACAAGGGCTGCCGTGCAACTCGGCTGATCCACCAACATGGCCGCTGCACCGTGCAAGCATTCCCAGCCAACGTTTCACTATGCATGAGTTTTATCATTCCACCAAACTCCACCAACCGTGCCTGAGCACACTTGCCTACTGACTCATGTCACCTTACCATGGGCGCACCAGCCCACGGGCTCATGTCGCTTTGCTGCGGGCACACCGCCCATGGGTTACCCTGCCAAGCTCGCCTCACCCGATACCGCTCTTTGTGTTCAACGTTCCATTGCCTGTTGTAACCCTGTCCACCCGGTCGTGTGGCAACCTGCGGCTCGTCCGTTTGGTCTGGCCACCACCTATGGTTACCACCAGCCCGACCTATGGTTGCGTTGTCCGCCCTTATGCTGTTCTGTCATTCTGCTAGTCTGGCAGGTGCATCTCCTGCACCGCCGCTCGAGTAGTCCCCCCTGTTCACTTGGACTCCTTTGCAATGATGTGTTGAGATGTTCGCTGCTCCTTTTCCACCAAACCGGCACTAATATATATGGTTGTCCACCTATGGTAGGAGCTTCGACCTCCATCAAGCCAACCCTCCATTTTGTTATTTCGCCATTCTTTAGTGTTGACCCATGGTGTGGGGCACCCATGTGCAGGACCGCCTACCCATATAAACTCGCCACCCCGCCAACACTTAGTCATTTTTCCACATGAACTTGTGCGACGCTCCTTGGCTTGTTCGGTTAACTCGACTCATCGTGAGGGTGCACCCTCCAACTTGCCAATTGAATGAGATCGACTCATCTCACCCATCGCGGGCCCATGCTGACTTGTGCCAACTCATCGGTTAAACACGCTCAAACAACACACCCGACTCGCCAAATCGCGATGATGACTCATGGGATTTACATCCTCCCCCACCTAAGGTCATTATTGTCCTCGACAATCTGGCTATCCTCCATAGCTTCCTGTCGTACTTCCCAATCTTTCTCTTCCACCTCCATAGTGAGTCCTCCGTCTCCAAGCTATCCTGCTTTGGTGCATCCTTCCATGTAATGAGAAATTCCTGTTGCATGTTACTCCCAATACTTATCATTCGAAGATCCAAGATCTTCTCCAAAAAAAGGTTTGGCCTGTCAACAATCATGGCTGGTCCCCTCGGTGGCTACACCCTATCTGGATGTTCTGCATCGAGTCGACACTTCTTCAACTGACTGATATGAAAAACAGTATGTTTGGAATGCATGTGGTGTGGAAGTTCCAACTCATAGGCAACTTCTCCCACTCACTTCTTCACCTGAAATGGCCCCTCATACTTCCTCGTCAAAGATCTCGCAGTCCCCTTTGGTGACTGAAACTGATCTCTGGTAATCCTGAGAAAAACCATATCTCCCACACTAAAGTGTGCATCCCGTCTATCCTTATCTGCCCATTTCTTCATCCTCCTTGCAACCTCGTGCAAGTGCAACCATGCCAACTCCAAGGTCTCATCCCATGCTTTCATAAACTTCTTCGCATGAGGACTCCTCAAGAAATCTCTCATTAATACGGTATGAGGAGCAACTAGAAACTGTCCATTCACCAACTCAAATGGCCTGTACCCTGTTGTAGAACTCTTCTGCATGTTGTAGTTGAACTGAGCTACATCTAAGAGTTCAGGCCAATTCTTCTGATCAACCATCACATAATTTCTCAAGTAGTCCTCCAACGATGCATTGATTTTCTCTGTTTTCCCATATGTATGCAGATGGTAACTCGAACTCATCAAAAACTCTATCCCAACTAGCTTGAACAATGTGGTTCAAAATCTGCTTGTAAATCGTAGATCTCGGTTCGACACAATTCTTAATGGCATTCTTCGATACTTCACTCTGTTCTTAAAGAACAAATCCTTAGTATTATTGACTGCACAAGGTATCTTCGTTGGAATGAAGACGACATATTTGGAAAAATGGTCAACCATGACCATAATCCTGTTGTACCCCTTCACCTGCAATAACTGAGTGATGAAGTCCATCGAGACACTCATCCATGGTCTCTTTGGAATTGGTAAAGGCTGTAACAATCCTCCCTGGCTCTGGGTGTCCGATTTGTCCCACTGACAAATAATACATGTGTGCACATACTCCTCTACATCCTCCCTCATCTTCTCCGAAAATAAACCTCTCTCCAACAATGCCAAAGAACGACGCTAATGTTATAGACATATTTGGGCACTGCAACCCCAATCTTATATGTCGATAAACCAAGGGCTCTTTAACCCCTAAAAGTGTTGTTTCATACCCTAAAGGATTATGGTCAATTGATTACATCATTCCCGAAAAGTTCCACCTGAAAAACCACTCAAAACTGGACAAAACTGGACCATACTGACTACTCCATTGTTAGGGTGCGATGCATACTGACTTCTACACGAGCCAGGTGCGATGCATACTGAAGAAGCCTTTTGTAGGGTGTGATGAGTGAGAATGGACAAATGTCCAAGACAGTTTGCTAAGTGGATGCTCATGGAATATTCTAGAAACTTCTCCTATGACACTTTCCTCTTTGAATTTGCCCAGGGATGAGTAAGAGATCCAATAAATCTCCAAGTGGAACCAAGAACAATAAGTGGAATGAAACTAATCAAAAACCCAGAGATGACTCACAACCTTGCAGACATCTATAAATGGATCCCTCATTTGAGAGATCTAGAGGCTGGAATTTTGTAATTTGCAAGGAAGTGCTAATAGTTTGTCTTTGAGAAGGAGCATTGTATTTTTGGGTGATCTTGCTTTTCATGAGGTGAAGAGGGCTTTGATGCTAGGAGGATGATGTTGGATCAGACAAATGGGTTGTAATTCTCCCTTCTATTTTAATAAAGTTCTTTGAGTTTTCCTCCATACAATTGTGTATTTGTGAATGTTGTTATTTATGAATGCCATTGTATGTTCATTATATTCCTGATTCTACAATGCTTATGATATAATAGATCGAGATGCTTTGATGGTTTTTTGTTGCTTTGTCTCTACATGTATTCTTTAAGTGGGATAAGTAGGAGAGGATTTGCAAGCTCTATCAAGGGGGAGAGAAATCAAGCAAGGAGTCAAGCGAAAGACTCAAGTTGGTTCCTTTGCCTCTCTCTTATCTATCATACATAGAGGAAATCCCAAATTGCTTTGATTGTTTGTTTCTAGGATAGCTGCCAATCCTAGAGGGCTAGCAGATCGAAAAGACACTAGTTTTCCTGGAAACAACTTCCCTAGGTGGCCAACCCACAGAGAATCATGGCACTCCTTCAAAAGGTGTCTCATAAGTCCAGATGTCTTCGGAACATAGAGTCGGTTCTCGAAGAATAAGATTCTGTCTCAGAGAAAAAACTTCTGTGCCTTCCCCTCCTTTATGTGCTTCACAATATTCTATGCCTGAGTATCAGTCTCAATGCTCTCCTTGAGCTTATTTTGCATATCCTCAGTCATCTGTACCCGAATCCTACTTCGTGCTACCTGGTCTTCCTCCCCCTCCAATGCTACTAACTGTCCCTTCCCACTAAGGGCATCTACAACTGCATTAAGTCTACCCGACCTGTACTCAATAGTCATGTTAAACTCTGCCAAGAAGCCCTGCCAATGAGCTTGCTGCACTGACGGCTTTGGTTGTGATGCAAAATAACTAGCTACAATGTTGTCAGTCTTGAAAACAAAAGGCTTCCCAATCAAGTAATGCCTCCATACCTACAAATAGTGGATGATCACAGTCATCTCCTTCTCGTGAATCAGATACCTCCGTTCTCTATCCTGCAACTTTCGACTCTCATACGCCACCGAATGCACATCTTTCATAAGAACTCCTCCTATCGCAAAATCTGAAGCATCTGTGTGTACCTCAAATGGTTGCTCAAAGTTAGCTAGCTTTAGTATCGGTGCTGAAACCATCCTCTTCTTCAAGTCTTCAAATTCCATCTGACATTTCTCTGTCTAATTCCATCGCTTATCCTTCTTTAAAATGTCTGTCAGTGACGAGGTCACTTTGGGGTACCCCTCTACAAACTTCCGCTGGTAATTTTTCATTCCCAAAAACACCATCATATCATGGAAATTATTCGGTTCGACCCAATCCTCTATTGCCTTCACCCTGTTCGGCTCCATCCGTATGTACCCTTGACCCACAATGTGTCCAAGGAATGGAATCTCGGTCTGGGAAAATATACACTTTGACTTCTTCAAGTGCAACTAACTCTTTTTAAGTGCATCAAACACCAAAGTCAAGTGTTTCTCATTATCCTCCATGTTATGACTCTACACCACGATGTCATCCAAGTATACTACGATGAACGAATCCAAGTATGGATGTAGTACATCATTCATCAAAGTGAAAAATGTAGCAGGAGCATTACACAACCTGAATGGCATGACAAGGAATTCAAATCTTCCATACCTTGTCACAATCGTGGTCTTCCTCTCATCTCCTTTCACTATCCACACTTGATAGTACCCATGCCTCAAATCTAGCTTGGAAAACACTTAGGCTTTCGAAAGTTTATTGAAGCAATCTGCAGCTATTGGAAAAGGATACCTGTTCTTTATCGTTTGCTTGTTGAGAGCACGATAATGACAACACATCCGTAGCTCATTTGTATCTTTCTTCTGATGGAACAATACTAGAGCTCCATAGGGGGACCTTCAAGGTCTTATGAAACCTGCATTAGTCAACTCCTTCAACTGTCGTTTCAATGCCTCCAACTATGGTCTTGAAAACCGATAAGGAGCTTTTGCCAGAGGTTTCTTCCTTGGCTCTAGCTCAATGCTATGGTCCACCACATGCCTTGGTGGAAGTTTCTTTGGTAGCTCATCGGGCATCAAAACTGCATACTTGTCCAACACCTCACAAATTCAGCTGGAATAGGCATCCCCACTCCATCATCGCTATCAACTTCTCTAATGACTATCACATATGTCTCTACATCTAACTCCCACATAGCTTTCTCCAAACTCAGTGTAGAAACATGCTGCACCTTGACTTCCTTTGTTTATGAGTAGGCAAAGTCCAAGTCTGTGACCCTCCAATCAGCATAATCTCATCGCAGATGGGAACAATAACCACTCTATTTCCCTTCAAGAAATCCTACCTCAATATCATGTCAAAGTCATTCATCTCCATCACTGTGAAGTCCAATCGACCCTGCCAGTCTTTGATTAGAACTAGCACTTAGTGTGCCAACCCAACCACTTTAGCCCTTGATTTCACTGCTTTGACCTCCACATCCGACGGGATAATCTGCAGCCCAACTTCCTTTGCTAAATGTGTAGTCATGAAGTTATGTGTGGCACCCGTGTCCACCAATGCTTGGATGGTCTTGTCATGAACCACCAAGTCCAGGAACCCCAAATTGTGAATCCAAGGTTTCCTGTTCAAAACTTCAGACTGCATACATACCTAGTCTCTGCAATTTTCTCTGATACCATCTGTCACGCTCCCAACTCTTTTTTCACGAGTTGTACAATGTGTGGCAGTGGCTAAACACTCAAACATTTTCATTTCTAAGTTATTTCTCGGAATACATGTTACATTCACATATTTTTCCATTTTAACTTATTAATGTGTGGAATACATTAATAAAACATTAACCATGCAAGAGACAAGATAACACAATATATGCAAGTAATATTTATAAATCTACTATTTTTATAAAATTCCCTAGGAGCATGGCTTGATTGAGTTTTTACAACTTACAAAGGGGGGATGCCATGCAACTCAGTTGGTCCATCGACTCGGCTGCTGCGCTGTGCAAGCCTGCCTAACCAATGTTTCACCGTGCACGAGTTTTATTATTCCATCGAACTCCACCAATTGTGTCCAAGCGCACTTGCTATTGACCCGTGTCGCTTTATCATGGGCGCACCTACCCATGGGCTCATGTCTCTTTGCTGTGGGTGCACTACCCACGGGCCGCCCTGTCCAGCTTGCCTCACTCGATACTGCGCTCTACGTTCAACCTTCCGCCGCTTACTGTAACCCTGTCCACCCACCCGTGTGGTGACCTGTAGCTTGTCTGTTTGGTCTACCCACAGCCTGCAGTTACCACTGTTCAGCTCGACTTGCGGTTGCGCTATCCACCCTTACGTTGTTTCATCGTTCCGCCCGTCTAGCGGGCGCATCTCCTGCACCGTCACTCTAGTAGTCCCCCCTGTTCACTTGGACTCCTTTGCGATGATGTGTTGAGATGTTCGCTGCTCCTTTACCACCAAACTGCCGCTAATATATATGGCTATCCACCCATGGTAGGTGCTTCAACCTCCGTCAAGCCGACCCTCCATTTTGTTATTTTGCCATTATTTAGCATTGGCCCATGGTGTGGGGTGCCCATGTGCAGGACCACCCACCCATATAAACTCGCCACCCTGCCAACACTTAGTCATTTTTCCACATGACTTCATGCGATGCTCCTTAGATAATTTGGTTAGCCTGACTCATCATGCGGGCGCTCCCTCCAACTCGTTGGTTAAATGAAACTGAGTCGTCTCGCCCATCGCGCACCCATGCCGACTCATGCCAACTCGTCGGTTAAAAGCGCTCACCTGGTGTGCCTGACTTGCCAACTCATGATGATGATTCATGGGCTTTACACTTGTGGTGACGACAGTGGCGTTGGGATCTGCATCAATACTTTTCTTCCCTTTGTCATTCCCCTTTTTAGTTTCTGACTCAGAGTCAGAACATGCATCTAATTCTGAAGCCTTCAATGCAGCCACTAGTGATTGCTTGGCCTGACACTCGCTTGTGTTGTGGGTGGAGCTCTTATGGAACTCACACCTCTTTCTCGTGTCCTTCTTTGGCTTTGTAGTGTTATCCTTTGCTTGTGGCCTTTGCGGGTTGTCCTGGGCTGTCCCACCTTGGCTTTGTCCTTTGTTCTGCATTTTGGGGGCACCTTTCCCTTGCTTCGGATTCACAGATCCAAAATCTTGCTTCTTCTGTTTAAACTTTTGCACGATCTTGACAACGTATCAGTATGCCGTGCCGAGCGAGGAGATGTCTAGGAACTCCATCTCATCCTGGATGTATCTATGTAGGCAGTTGCTGTACTTGAGCACCAAATGTTTCTCAGAATCCTTGATACCCAACTTTGTGTGTAGGGTATGAAAAACATTGGTAAACTTTGGCACATCTTGGTCCCTTCCCTACCGCAACGTGGTCCACTTTATGTATTTGTCCTCATAGCTCCTGACAGGGTACTACTGCTCCTTGATGGCATCACGAAATGAATTGCAAGTGGGAGCGACTAAAAATAGTGAGTTTGTACTTTCATCCTTCTGCTCACAATAGGTTTCCCACTAGTTCTTGACATGGGGACGGCTTTGAGAAGAGAAAAAGTAATATTTTCTTGGCTGGAAAAATCATGAACAGGAAAATATCCTTCTAACAGATTCAACCATTTATCTATGACATCTCCATTTATTTGGCCCTCAAATATGGGAATGTCAAAGTTTACTTGTACCTTAAAAGGTGTGGAGCCTCCAAAGTGGCTGTTGGATGTGGATGCGCTGCTGGTGGGTAACTATTGAAGGATTTGGGAAAATTTATCCATCATTACAATCCTTTGTTTCTCGAGGGCCTCCTCGAGCAATATTTTGATAGGATATATTGCTCCCTCATCTTTATTTTCTTCCTCCATGGGAGGCTATCGAGATTTACGAGGTTGGGCTTGCAAAGCTTCGACAAGTTCGAGCCCTAACTCCTTATATCCTGACCTCGTTGGGGACATGCAAATAAAAACAAAGAAAGAGTAGACCCCTCTGATACCACTAATATGGATTTAAATAGGAATGCAACAAATTACAGATATAACCATAAATACAAATATGCAACACAAATAACACTTCCTTTGATTAATATCAAATAATGAAATATGCTTACAAACAATATGGAAACAATACTAGCTCGATGATGGTAGCTTATCTCTAGAAGAGATGGGGTGGATACATGCCTTTGAATTATGTTACAATGAGGCTCAAGGGCCTTTTTTATTATTGGACAATAAGAGAAAACCATAAATAACCAAAACCCTAACCCGAGGAGATGTAACACCACGAGTTTATGGGCCCCGTTGGGGTTAGTTGGGTAACCAACTTCCCGGGGTCATGACTTGGTCATATTATCTCCGTTTGACGCGCATGATACCTCGTTGGAAAGATCTCTCCAAGGAATATGACGAAAAATATGAAATAACCGTTGTTGTTGCTAGTAGATTTCCAAAAAAACGTTGTTTAGGGTCTCAAAACGGCTCCAAAAGTTTAGGACCCGAAAAAATGCTAAAAATAGTAACTGTGCTACAATTAAGGAAACTGAAAAATTGAAATAACAATGGTGGGGGTCCACGCGGAATTGGTGGGTGGCCACCAATATCCACCTAGATCATTCCTCCCCCCTTAGGAAGTAATGGTCCCCATTGCGTTGAGTTCCTCCATGAGATGAGGAAACTTCTACTGAACTTGGTCTTTGGTGAGCCACTTGCCCTGGTGAAGGAGTTGGCCTGCTTTGACAACTCGATACAGTTGGATCTTCTTCTGGCGAGTGTTCTTGATCTACGTGCCCATGATCCGATTAGTTGCATCTTGTTCTATGCAATCTGGATTTAACTCTGTTAGTGTGAGCTGTTCTGCAATGTTCGATGTGTCTAGTATGGTGGAAAGTATGGCCAAAGGTGATCCACATTAAACACTGGGTGCAAGCCAAGGAATGGGGGAATTCTAAGCTCAAAAGAATTATCTCCCACAACCTTGGTGATGGTGTATGACCCATATCGAAGTGGGAAAATCTCGTGGTGTGGCCCAACGAGGTTCTCCTTATGCAAATGTAGCCAAACTTTGTCGCCCACCTAGAACTTGTGTGGCACCTGATGTTGATCATGCTGCTTCTTGTACTTGGCATTGGTTTTGTCCAATATGTCATGGACTTGTTGGCGGATGTGTTGAATGTGCTCAATGAAGCTATTTTCCTTTTCGGCTTTAGACTAGAAATGATCCGAATCTCTCTGAGTCGCTGCAACTGGTATGACCACATCAATGGGACATAGTGGCTGGAATCCCAAGCACACTTGAAAAGGGTTGTGGCCAGTTGAGCTATGGAGAGCCTGGTTGTAGCTATGCTAGACATAGGAGAGGCTCTCATCCCATATACATGGATGCTTTGGGTTGTACATGTGTAGAATGTGTACGATCATCCTATTGACGACCTCTGTCTGGCCATCAGTTTGGGCATGGAAAACTATGTACTTAGTGAGCTTGGTGTCCAGCATCGACCAGAGACTGGACCAAAATGTATTGAGGAACCCGCTATCCTGATTTGATATGATAGATTGTGGGATCCCAAAGTGTACCCAGACTCGTTCAAAGAAGAGTTTAGCAGTGGCTTCTACTATGACACTCTTCTTACAGGCCACCATAATGGCCATCTTCGAGAATCGATCAATGACCACAAAGACACAGTTGTTCCATGCTTAGTATAAGGAAGGACTGACATGTAATCCATGGAGATGGATTCCCAAGGTCAACTAGGTCTAGGCAGCGGAGTATAGAGACCTTTCTTCTTGATGGTCGGTTTGGCGATGGTGCAGGCAGTGCAAGATCTGATGTACTTTTCGACATCCTATCGAAGATTCAACCAATAGAAATAATTCTACAGTACTTCCATGGTTTTCTCGACCCCAAAATGACTAGTGGCCCAACTGTAGTGTGCTTCCCAAATCATATTCGCACGCTCACTTGAAGGAACACAAAGTTATCCTGTATGGCATAACAGAGCATCCCGGAGGTGAAAACCTAGAACTTGTTGACCCTCCAAGAGCATATGGTATGTGTGGCCGAATTCTGGGTCACTTTTGTAGAGAAGTGGCCAATCAGAAGTCTCGTGACCACAAGAGTTGAGCACGGTAGTTAACGACATGATCGGTGGTTGGCTAAGGTAGTATGCAACATTATTTATGCTTCCCTTCTTATAATTGATATTCAAATGGAACTATTGTAGGCGTGTGGACTATTTCTGATGGTGATCATTCTGCAACTTCCCTTGTGTCTGTATGAATTGTAGGGGTGGATGGTCTGTGTGGATGACCATTTCCTTCCCTGAAATGTAATGCTTCCATTGTTGACAAGCCTGCACAATGGAAAAAATCTCTTTATCATAAGTGGGATAATTCCAGACAGTGTCTAAAAGTGTGCTACTATGATTTTCCACTGGATGCCCCTGTTTAGTAAGGACTGCCCCAATAGCATAGTCAGAGGCATCTGTCTCAACCTCAAATGGTTGTTGCAAGTATGGTAATGTGAGCACTGGTGCAGAGCAGAGGCGATGTTTCAACTCTGCAAATGCCTTCTATTGAGATTTAGACCAAAATAATTTTTCTTTTGCTCCTCCTTTGGTGACTTGACTCAAGGGCCAAGTGATATGAGAGAACCCCTAACATAAACTTGCGGTAGAAATTGGCAAGACCTAGAAAGCTATGCAGCTCTATCAGAATGGTTGGGGTTGGCCAATCTCGAATGACTTGGATCTTGACTGGATCCACATGCAACCCCCATTCATCAATAATGTATCCCAAATACTGAACCTGGGTCATGCAAAAAGTACATTTCTCAAAATTAGCACACATCTTGTGTTGCTGCAGTGTTTTGAGAACTTGTCGGATGTGGTGGAGGTGCTCTTCCCAAATCTAGCTGAAGATCAGGATGTCATCCAAGTATACCACTACAAATGAGTTGGTGAATGGCCATAAGATGTCATCCATGAGCCTCATGAAGGTTGCAGGAGCATTCATCAACCCAAAAGGCATAACCAACCATTCAAAAAGGCCCTCCTTGGCTTTGAAGGGAGTCTTGCACACATTGGAGGGTTCAATTGGTACCTGGTGATATCTGGATTTCAAGTCGATCTTGCTAAAATATTTTTCTCCCTTTAGTTGGTCAAGAAGGTCATCAATTCATGGGATCAGGTACCTATTCCAGACAATGATATTGTTCAATGCTCGATAGTCAATATAGAGTCTCCAAGTTCCATCCTTCTTTTGTACCGACATGATCAGGCTTCCACAGGGCGATGAACTTGGTTGAATGTGACCTTTTTGTAGTAGCTCCTGAATTTTCCTCTTGATTTCATCATTCTCTAGAATGGAGTGTCGATAGATTGGTCCACTGGGTAACGACGCACCTGGGGTCAGATCAATGGAGTGCTTGACTTGACAGTGAAGAGGCACCCCTATGGGGGAGGTGAAGATGTCCTCATACTCCTCCATGACCTTGTCCATCCGTTGTTGTTGTGTGGAGGGGCCTTGTCTGGAGGTTGTGGCCACTGTCTTCTTTCCTTGACGGTGCATCATCAGGAAAACAAATTTCCTGATTTTTGAAATTAGCTTACTACATTGTTTTGCAGTAACCAGAGAGATGGCGATAGGCGGGGCTACCTCCGGTATCTTGTACAACTTATTTCCTAATGTAACAATAACATCGCAAGGCCTTGACTCATACACAACATGTCACTTCCGCAAGTATGGTTGGCCTAATAATACATCACAAACATCAACGGGAGCAACGTTACATAATACCTCATCTGTGAAGGGCTTGATGATGTATGGAAGGTGACATTGTTGGCTCACTCGCAGATCTTGTCCTTGGTGAAGCCACCCGATGGTGTATGGTTGTGGGTGTGTTGTGGTTGGTAAGCCTAGCCACTTCACGACCTATTTTTCAATGAGATTCTTTTGGCTCCCATTATCGACAATGACCTTTAGCGGGGAACCCTTCACCCACATCTGGGAGTGGAAGAGACACTCCTCTTCCTCTAGATCTTTGCGTTCCTCCTTATGGATATTTGTGGTGGCGATGCTGGCATTGGGCTCCGCATCAATAATATGATTCGCTTTGTCATTCCCCTTGTCAAGTTCTAACTCAAAGAACATGCATATGATTCTGAGCCTTCAGCTTGACCACTAATGATTGCTTGGCCCAACACTCGCTTGTGTTGTGGGTGGAGCTCATATGAAACTCACACCACTTTCCCATGTCCTTGTTCAGCTTTACAGTGTTGTCCTTCACTTGTGGCCTTGGCGGGTTGTCCTCGGCTGTCCTACCTTGGCTTTGTCCTTTGTTCTGCAGTTTGGGAGCACCTTTCCCTTGCTGAAGATTCACAGAACCAAAGTCTCGCTTCTATTTAAACTTCTGCTTGATGTTGATGGCATATCGGTACGCCGTGCCGAGTGAGGAGATGTCAAGGAACTCCACCACACCCTGGATGTATCTATGTAGGAAACCGTGGTACTTGATTACCAAATGTTTCTCAAAATCCTTGATGCCCAACTTCGTGCGTAGGGTATGAAAAACATTGGTAAAATCTGACACATCTTGGTCCCTTCCTTGCCGCAGTGTGGTCCACTTTATGTATTTGTTCTTATAGCTCGTGACATGGTAGTACTTCTCCTTGATGATATCCCATAATGAATTCCAAGTGGGCAGCTGAAAATAGTGAGTTCGTACTTTAATCCTTCTCCTCATAATAGGTTTTCCACCAGTCCTTGACATGGGGGGTGACTTTGAGAAGAGAAGAAGTAATCTTTTCTTGGTTGGAAAAATCATGAACATAAAAGTATCCTTCTAACAAATTCAACCATTTATATACGACATCTGCATCTATTTTTCCCTCTAATATGGGAATGTCAAAGTTTACTTGTACCTTAAAAGGTGTGGATTCTCCAGAGTGACTGTTGGATGTGGATGCATCGCCATTGGGCAACCATTGAAGGATCTATGCAAAGTTATACATCATCTCATTCCTTTGTTTCTCAAGGGCCTCCTCAAGCAATATTTTGATAGGATATCCTGCTCCCTCATCTTTCTTTTCTTCCTCCATGGGAGGTTGTCGGGATTTACGAGGCTGGTCTTGCAAAGGTTCGACAAGTTCGAGCCCTAACTCCTTATATCCCGACCTCGTTGGGGACATGCAAAGAAAAATAGAGAAAGAGTAGACCCCTCTGATACCATTGATCTAGATTTAAATAGGAATGCAACAAATTACAGATATAACCATAAATACAAATATGCAACACAAATAACACTTCCTTTGATTAATATCAAATAATGAAATATGCTTACAAACAATATGGAAATGGTACTAGCTCGACTATGGTATCTTATCTATGAGAAGAGATGTGGTGGCTACATGCCTCTGAACTGTGTTACAATGAGGCTCAAGGGCCTTTTTTTATTGAGCAATAAGAGCAAACCCTAAACGACCGAAACCCTAACCCGAGGAGATGTAACACCAAGAGTTTATGGGCCCCATTGGGGTTAGTTGGGTAGCCAACTTCTCGGGGTCGTGACTTGGTCATATTATCTCCGTTTGAAATGAATCATACCCCGTTGGAAAGATCTCTCCGAGGAATATGAAAAAAAATTGACTTATACAAAGTCGTTGATAGTAGATTGCCAAAAAACGATTTTTATGGCCTCAAAATGGCTTCGGAAGTTTAGGACTCGAAAAACTGCTAAAAATAGTAAACTGTGCTACAAGTAAGGAAACTGAAAAACTGAAAGAACAATGGTGGGGGTCCATGTGGAATTGGTGGGTGGCCACCAATAGCCACCTGGATCATTCCTGCCCCCTTAGAAAGCAATGGTCCCCATTGTGTTGAGTTCCTCCATGGGATGAGGAAACTTCTACTGAACTTGGTCCCTTGTGAGCCACTTTCCCTGGTGAAGGAGTTGGCCTGCTTTGACAACTCGATACAGTTGGATCTTCTTTTGGTGAGTGTTCTTGATCTACGTGTCCATGATCCAATCAGTTGTAGCTTGTTCCATGTAATCTGGATTTAACTCTGTTGGTGTGAGCTGTTCTGGAATGTCAAATGTGTCTAATAATGGTGGAAAGTATGGCCGAAGGTGATCCACATTAAACACTGGCTGCAGGCCAAGGAATGTGGAAATGCTGAGCTTAAAAGCATTATCTCCCATAACCTTGGTGAGGGTGTATGACCCGTATCGAAGTGGTTGAATCTTGCGGTGGGGCCCAACGAGGTGCTCCTTCTACAAATGTAGCCAAACTTTGTCGCCCACGTGGAACTTGTGTGGCACCCAATGCTAATCATGCCACTGCATGTACTTGGTATTGGTTTTGTCCATCATGTAATGGACTTGTTGGAAAATGTGTTGAATATGCTCAATGAAGCTATTTGCCTTGTCAGCTTCAGAATGGACATGAGCTGAATCTCCCTAATTTGTTGCAATTGGTATGGCCACATACATGGGACATAGTGGCTGAAATCCTAAGCCAACCTAAAAAGAGCTGTGGCCAGTCGAGCTATGGAGAGTCTGATTGTAGCTATGCTGGACATGAGGGAGGCTCTCATCCCATGTGCGTGGATTATTTGAGTTGTACATGCGCAGAATGTGTATGATCATCCTGTTGAGGACCTTTGTTTGACAATTAGTTTGGGGATGGAAAGCTGTGAATTTAGTGAGCTTGGTGTCTAGCATCGACCAAATAATGGACCAAAATTTACTGAGGAACTTGCTATCCCGATCTGAGATGATAGACTGTGGGATCCCAAAGTCTACCCACACTCGTTCAAAGAAGAGTTTAGCAGTGGATTCTGCTATGATACTCTTCTTGTAGGCTGCCATAATGGCCATCTTCGAGAATTAGTCGACGACCACAAAAACAAAGTTGTTGCCATGCTTAGTAGAAGGAAGGCCTGACATGTAATCCATGGAGATGGATTTCCAAGGTCGACTAGGATTAGCAGAGGAGTATAGAGACCTTTTTTCTTGATGGTCAGTTTGGCGATGGCATAGGCAGTGCAGGATCTGATGTACTTCTCGACATCTTGTCAAAGATTTTGCCAATGGAAATACTTCTGCAGTACTGCCACGATTTTTTTGATCCCAAAATGCCCAGCGGCTCGAATGTTGTGCGCCTCCCAAATCATCTTTGCACGCTTGCTTGAAGAAACAAAAAGGTGTCCCGTATGGCATAATATAACATCTTAGAGGTGAAAACTTGGAACTTGCTGACCCTCCAAGAGCATATGGTATGTGTGGCCAAATTCTGGGTCGCTTTTGTAGAGAAGTGGCGAATCAAAAGTCTCGTGCCCACAAGAGTTGAGCATGGTAGTTAATGCCATGATTGGTGATCGGCTGAGGCAATCTGCAACATTATTTGTGCTGCCCTTCTTGTACTTGATATTCAAATGGAACTTATGTAGGTGTGTGGACCACTTCTAATGGTGATCATTATGCAACTTCCCTTGCATCTGTATGAATTGCAGGGGTCAGTGGTCTGTGTGGATGACCATTTCCTTCCCTAAAATGTAATTCTTCCATTATCGACAAGAATGCACAATGGAATACATCTCTTTATCAGAAGTGGGATACTTCCAGACAGTGTCTGAAAGTGTCTCACTATGATATGACACTAGATGCCCTTGTTGAGTAAGGTAATCCCAATAGCATAGTCAGAGGCATGTGTATCAATCTCAAATGGTTGTTGCAAGTATGGTAATGTGAGGACTGGTGTAGAGCAGAGGCGATTTTTCAACTCTGCGAATGCCTTCTGTTGAGATTCAGACCAAAAGAATTTTGCTTTCTCTCCTCCTTTGGTGACTTGACTCAAGGGCCAAGTGATATGAGATAACCCCAACATGAACCTGTGGTAGAAATTTCGCTTTCTCTCCTCCTTTGGTGACTTGACTCAAGGGCCAAGTGATATGAGATAACCCCAACACGAACCTGTGGTAGAAATTGGAAAGACCTAGATCATTCACTTGCCTGCTAGAACCCTGTAGCCCGTAGAGGCCCCAACCAACATTGCTCTCCAGAAATGCACAGAGAAGTCTAGTAGCACTGCACTCAGAAATTGCGCAGAGGTGTCCTCTTGGGACCCCTGTCCCGCAGCAGTGATTTAAGCCTCAAAACTGTGCATTGTTTTCCAAGTTGTCTTATTGGCCTTGCATGCAGAAATTACGCAAATGAGCCTCGCAAGGCATCATTTTGGTAACAACCATTGTCTACTGAAATTGCATAGATCTACCTTCTAGTGACTAGAGGTAAAGGTGACACATTGAAATCGCTTCCAAGGAGTTGAGGAGAAGGACAAAGGAACCAAGTAATGGAAAATATTAGGATTTCATGCAAACGTCGTTGGACGCGTGATCATCTTGAGGGTAAGTACATAACATGTTTCGAAGTACACATCTTATTTGAGTTTGCAAAACTACTTGTCATTAGCATATCATCCTGTCCTTAGTAACATGCATGTTCGCAAATGCAAAAAGTCACTTTATATGTTGCTTCTACATGTCGTGCTTCTTTTTCACTTGTTCGACCAACTATCATCTTCTACATGTTGATTGATATGTCATGCTTGTGACCATGTTCTGGTCATGCACAAGGTCTTCGCCTCGTGTGTACATGTTTTGTTCACTATGTAAACATCTGTTGCACTCACACACAGAGTTGTATGCACTGTCGCGCAAGCGTCGTTGCAGTCGTCCAACGATCAATCACAAGCATCGCGCTTGTCAACTTGCACCATCGGTTGGTCATGTTGAGCATGTGTGTCTGGATGGTTTGAGTCATCTCATCATCAAGTCATGTAAGTGTGTGTTTGCAAGTTCATGTATGCACCTTTTCACCTCGGTCACACACTTAGTCGTTTCGCTGAAGTTTTGACAACTAGATCACCCTCTAATAGCTGGACCTTCACCCCACCATCAACTTGATCGACTGTCACCCAAATTAGCATAGAAGAATCCACCAAGCCATTTTAAGATGCGCTGCCCGCAAGCTGATCAATTAACCCTCCTGTTGGTCAACCAAAGAGTTTGACCCAGTAGTCACCCTGGGACTAACTCCCCTCAAAAATTGCGTAGAGGCTACAAACCATGCTCGCTAAGCTGACTAAGAAAATTGCACAGGCAAGCCGGAAAGACACCCAGTGCCCATCCCTGTTTCCCTCATAAAATTGCGTAGTTTTCCTAGCCATCCCACTAGTTAGCTGATCAACTGTTCACCTAGAAAACTGTGCAAATTTCATGAGAAAACCCTCTGCATCCCAACAGTCTACTCAACTCAAAAACTGCACAAAGGTGGTCAGCAGGCCAGCCTCCCAACATTGGCCTAGTTTTTCCCACCAGCAGCTCCCAGCAACCCACTACCAGTTCCCTCTAGGAATTGCGCATTTTTTGTGGGAAAGCTCCTACAGCCCACTGCCAGCTCCCTCTAGGAACTGCGCAGTTTTTGCTGCCAAGCTCCCGCTGCCCGCTCCCTTCAGAAATTGTGGAGATTTTGTCTTCCCAACGTTCTTGCAGCCTAGATTTCTCCTCCCAAAAATTGCACAGATTTGTCCTCCAGCCGAGCCATATCTCGCGGACA
Source organism: Pinus taeda (assembly GCA_000404065.3). NCBI lineage: Eukaryota > Viridiplantae > Streptophyta > Pinopsida > Pinales > Pinaceae > Pinus > Pinus taeda. The sequence continues at coordinate 33,647 of APFE031655093.1, forward strand.
GTCACAATCTATCCATATTTCCTGTAACCATCTCCCAGTGACTTCTGCACAATTTTCACCAACAGTGCCTTGAACTTGCATCCCAGCTCGAAACTTGCCTTGCACGGTTTCATAACCTTGTCTTTTCTCTCGGTCACCTACATCTAAAACGATCATGCATCATGGTAGACTACGAGGTTTATGGATTTAATGTTGTCTCGTCATGAGTTACTATAGATACAGGCACACATACAAACATGGTGCGACAACAGATGGGATGAACAAGGGGAGTACATTCAAAAGGACATGTTCACGAATGGACAAACAAACAATGCATGCAAAGAGATGTGTTTGCAAATGGACGATCATGCAAAGATGTGTTCTCATACGGACAAACATACACTTTTCGTGAATGGACAGACCGGTCAAGCATGCCAACATACAAATAAGGAGCAACGTGCGAATGCAACATCACGTGAACCCAACAACTATCAAAGACTCCGTGCACCTTGCGATGCAAAGGTGAAGTTGTGATACACCATGAGGACATCAATCACCTAGCAACGCTGCAGCTTGACATGCACACCAACAATACCATGAATGTACCAACACTGTCATGTTGAGTCTTTTTGTGAGTCATGTAGTCCACATCACTACCGTGGGCCATATTTTTGATCAATGTAATGTATCGTGGAAGTCCAAGAGACCCTCTTGTCATATGAAGAGTCATGTAAAGTTGAAAGGTCATGAAAGTCTAACAGTCATGAGGGAAGTCGAACAGTCACAAGGGTTAGTTTCACCCTTGGCTATAAATACCCCCTCATTTGTACATGCAAAGGAATTTTCACCTTGGCTCCTCCCACATAGCCTTGAGATAATGTTTTCTTTAAGGAGTAAGTAGTGGCTCCAACAGCCCGTCCACAGGGTTAGTGATGTATGGTGTATCAATGTGTCTTGGAACTTTTTCTTAATTCAGAAGCCTACTAACAGGCCAACACGGTTTCACACGTGTTGTAACTGTTTGTAAGATTTATCTTGAACACTTGTAATACATGTTGCTTTAATGAAAATGTGTTGTATAAGTTGTTAATGTTGTCTTGCCCGTGCTGGTTAGCTCCCGGATATCAGACAAAACCTTTCACGTAAACTCACTATAATGATCGTCACACTCGTTCAGGTTGTTCGTTGTGTGTTGTACGTGCTATATTCCCTTGTGCATTGTGACTTCCGCATCCATGTGGATTTTCTCTTCCAGAAGCTATGCATGCCTTGTTATGTTGTGTGTTCCTAATAGAGTTGGGTTTCCTCCCATCGGACTTGGGACTCACTCCCACCCTCTCTCTCTGCAGTGAAAGAACCCTGACACAAATAACACTATCGATCACCAGGCACATGAACTTCGTTGTTCAAAGACAAAGAAGACTACTCTCACGTGCTGACAAGCAAGAGCTAAGGCATATCTTTAAGATAATGGAAACCGGGCCATCGTACCAGATGGGACTCCTACACCAAACGGTGTGAGGTCTAGTTTGGAATTCATACACGGAGATCCCCTAATGTTGGCAGGTCCAACACGGTCAACAGGTACCCAATAGTGCCCATTGATTTCCATGAGCATGCTATGACCGGTATGATGGTTTTGTGCTAGGGATATGCCTTGATTTTTTGGACCTTCTGATGCAAAGAAACCTTGCCAAGGATGGATCAACTAGGAAAGGGGATGTCGAGGAACTTGGAAGGTGAGCGAATGCACGAAAGGGGGTGACTAGATTTCCTGAGGGACTATGTAGCAGAGAAGGGAAGGTAGGGGATGTATTTGTTTTGGTCATTAGCATTTCCAGATGGAATCAGATGTACATTGGAGTGTACCCTGGAATAGTGAGTCAGTAACTATTAACTGAGAGGACAATTGGTGCATGATTGTAGCACTGGACATTGGATGTAGGTTTGACTTTGGCAGTGGATTCTAGACTTCCTAGGAAGGAGGTGAATCTTGGTACTACTTTTGAGGATGGAGGTATGTGCCTATGGATTCCCTTGTTTCTGACCAAGGCATCATATCCTTTTATTTGCTGGTTGAGAAAATTTTCATGTGTGTATATGTGTATATTATTGTAAATATTGTATCGAGTTAGATTTATAAAGCTCCATGAACAATATGGTTATTTGTTGGTTGAAGAAAATGTGGTTGTTATTGTAAATACCGTAATGAGCTATGTTATAAAGCTTTAGTAAACACTATTATTTTCATGTTCTCAACATATTGATCATTGTAAATACTTCCACGAGCTAAGTTATAAAGGTCCATAGGCGATATGTTCTACGTTTCAATAGTCTTGCTGCTTTTAGGTGTCATTGAACATCGAGGACAGTGTTCCCCCAAGGGGGAGGATTCTGTAACAACCCTGGTAAAAAATCCATGTAATAATGTTAATAAAGGAAAAATAATAACCAAGGTCATGGGACACGTATTCCAAGTTGAATGTTGGGAAAATCATCCTAGTGGGTGTTCATTTGGTTTAATATGGCTAAGGGAAACTAGAAAAGGTAATGGAAAAGGCTTTGGAAAGGCAAGAGGCATCAACTGGCATTTTGTTTATGAAAATAAATAAAAATAGGAGAAAAGGATGGTGAAAGATCATAGGTTGCATGTGAGGAGGAAAATGAAGGAAAATAATGGAAATTAAAGAAAATAGAGGCCTCAATAATAAAAATGCTTATGAGGACCAGTTCAAGGACTTTTGATAGTTTTTGGGTGGAGATCTCTCTCCATTTTCTCTCTTACACACTTAGAGTATTCTTGGAGCACTCTAGCATTGGAACAAGGAAAGAAAAGGGAGGAAAAATAAGGAAAAGAGAAGAAAGATCAAGCAAGGAAGAGTTGGATCAAGTGACTACAACATGGTTACTTGCAGGTATCGAGTTGCATGCATGATTTCCTTGCTAATTTTGACATGCATGGTACATGCATGTGTGTTTTTGGTTCTCTTATTTTCATTGGCATGGGTCTTTCCAGGTATGGAAATGGTTTTCAGCCTTGCCTTGTCATTTCCATATAGCCATGGTGTGATGGGGTTCTATTGTTTTGGTTGAGTTGGATTGCTGGATGGATTCAAAGATGAGTGGGGTGGTCTCTGGATTAATCAGAAGGCCTAGGAACCCCTTGGTGGGACATATGGTAAAACATGGTTGTGAGTAACCTTGATTGGGTGTAGGAATCCCTTGACCCATAATAGTGGGATATATAGTAAATCCTAGAGGGTGGAGACCTCATTGGGCCTAGGAATTCCTTGGCCAGTAATGGTGGGATACATGGTAAAGCCTAGAGGTGGAGACATACAAGTTCCTCACGGTTTAGGTGGAGAGATCCGGAGGCATCCATGATTTTATAGGCCTAACGATCCCTTGGTGGGATTTTGGTAAAGCCTGGTTGTATAGATGATAGATTGAGCCTAGGAATCCCTTGGTGGATTACAATAAAGCTTGAGGAATCCCTAGTTGTTTTGTTATAAGTCTCACATTCATGGTTGGATTATGGCACGATGGTGATTGGCTGAAAGAAATATTTGGTTCAACCTAATATATGGTCAGGTGGTTCGTGGAAGTCCCTCACTTGGTTGGCTTCTGCATACATTAATTAAAACTCCTTTTCCTTTGGTATTTCATGTGTAAATATACTTGTTAATATGTGGTTTGTATGACTGTTATACTCTTGTTATTATGTTGGTTATAAGCATGGTTCATGACAAACTTTGGTTATGGCTCTCATCATGATTTCATTAGTACAATAAATGTGAATGAATATATGGCCTAATAGATGATAATTCAACTATAGTGATAAGGCTTCAATTCTTCTTGATGATTATCAGATAAGTATGAGACCCCTATGCTCAGATATGTGGTTATGACTTGTAGATTACATGTTTGCGATATGTTTGAAGAAATTCCTGTCATGGCTAGTAGGGGTCTAGTCAAGTCCTTGTACCAATGTTTTCATTATTATCTTTAATTCATTGTTATTTATAATTTTTGGAAGTTTCATGAAGTTCTAGGCAGAGGCCTGAGACCTATCACTGGAAAAGTGGGACAAAACCCGGGGTTGCTGGATCAGAACTACCTAAAAAAGGTCCATATTTGTATGCATGCATTGTTGTGGGAGTGGATGGATGGTCTTAGTCATATGCATGGCTTGTCATGGGAGTGAATGGGGGTCTAGCTCAACAAAATGACAAGTTTTCTTAGGGGATGGACACCTGGAAGGGTTGTTGGTTGTCTCTTGAAGGTTTTGTAGCTCCTAAGAAAGGTCATATTGTTTCTTTTTTTTAGTTCCACTTCCTTAACTATACATGGGGAGTTGAATCACACCATAGTAACTCTTCATCAGATGTTTACCCCAGTGGATTGGTTAGCTTGGGTAAATGTGGGAGGAGAGTGTTATAGTGGATTTAAAGTGACCTAACAAGGTCTATTCAAAGACATCAAGATAGTACCAATCCAACATACGAACTCATAGGCTCACAAGTCTGTCTTACGGTTTCCACTTCCCACCAACTAGCTCAAGAAAACCCTAATTGGAAACATCCTACGTTACCTTCAACAACATCCTGCTTTAGGTTCCAAAGCTTAAAGCTTCAACTCCTCTCTTGGACCTCCTCCAGCCAGGTACCAAGTCTCTAAGGTTTCCTTTGGATTTCTTCCCTCTCACCCCCTTGGCTTCGTTGTCTTGACTGAGATTATTTATCTCTAGGTAGAGGAATAGAAATATTCTAACTGTCTAGCAAATGAAACTCTCTTTTAAAACATTTTCCCCATACTTTTATGATTGGCCATAACTTGTTTTATTTATAAAAATAAATAAAATAACATTTATGTTTTACCATCCATCTTAGGCCTTTACTTGGTCCACTTTTTTACCAAGTCATTTGCAGTAGAATAAAACATTTATTGCTTTACCGAGGGGTGTTGCATTTCCTCCTTCAAGAAAAAAACTGTCCTTAGTGTTTCTTAGCCCTTAACATAGTATAGAATATGCCTCACACATATACTCTTCATCTTCCCAGGTAGCCTCCCTTGGCTAAAGTGCTTCGACTGCACTTAACTTGGGTAACAACTTTGTTCTGTAGCATAATTTCTCTCTGATTGAGAATGTGTAGAGGTTCGACTAAGATTACTCCATCAGGTTCGACCTGCATTTACAATCACTATGGTCATTTAGTTTCCATCATAATTATAATTATATAAATATATATATAATATATAATATATATATATATATATATATATATATATATATATATATCTTCATTAAAAACACATCAGTTGTTATTTATATACCCAATAGGGATTATAAACATGCATTACAACCCAACAAGAATCAGTAACCTATACTCAATAAGAGTTAGCAACATCTTTGTAAACTCATCATTGTAAATTATTTTACTTACCCAATGGTTATGCCAATTGACAAAGACCCCACAATTTGGTTCCATTGTAAGTTTCTGACCACGAAGGTACGAGTTCCATCTACACTATTTTCTTAGTAATAATAATATGTTCATAAACCTTTCACAATTCTTGTCTTTTATGAGAGATTGCAACTAGTGCATTTTCGTAGTAATTAGCACTAATATACTTTTATCTTAATTCCAATGTTACATACACATTATTCATGCACGAGTAGAGTTTAAGATAATTTCCTTTTCCTACCATATTCAATATGGCCATATTGTTGTCTACTTTGTCCAAGTATGCTTAGTTATGCCCATCTTGCGTTGCTTTGCAATTTTCTTTAGCGCCAACCAAAGGTCCACTTTGAAATATTTCTCAATTTTGGCCCCTTTGTCATCCTATATTATAGGTTATTGATGTAAGTTATACACAATTTTGCTTCCATATACAGTCATGGGGTTTCTCCCTCTTATGCTTGTATGTGTATCGATTGTCTCATACTAGCCATGTTACTATAATAGATTTCTTTTCTTATAAACCAAAATGTGACTTGTTATCCACTTCATTCAATAACAAACCTATTTAATTAATTTGACATGTAGATCTAGTGGAATATTAATAGATAATAATTCTATTCCAACCTAAGAATAATTGGTTATCTTATTATACCTTCACATAATAACCATACTTGTTATCGTCACAAGGATGGTTTCCTTACCTTATTGTGGTGATGGCTTTCAACTAATGATATGATCCTTAGGCACCATCATACTTTCATAATATCAAACATGCCACAACAAAACATTACCATGTTCTAGGATAATTACTTCAACTTACCACTTCCATGTTAAATGTTTTCTTATACTTTGTGCAAGTGGACCCAATCATGTCCTCGTTACTTTCCCGCTGGTTGTTTCATGAAAAATCAGGGTCTATAATTCAATTGGTTTTCTTTGTTGTATCCTTTTCCTTCATATCTTTCCCTAGTAGACCATAGAGGCTAGAAGCATAAAAAAATATTAATAGTATCCATTATGACAATTCAAGGCACAACCTAGAGTAGCATGACACGCTTAAAATCAACACAAACTAACCAAAAAATTCAATTACAAAATATTTCCATTATTATTTCTAACATGCCTCACCCATGAGTTCCCTTAACTCCCTTCTTGGGGTTTGCATCCCTTTCTATTTTGAAACTTATTAATTAGGGTGCTTGGAGGTCACATGTTATTCCTCTTTTTGTTGAAGTGTAATCAGCTATGGGGTCTTCCCCCTCTTGCATCTCCATGAATGTCAGTTACCTCAACACACTATATTAGTTATTTTATAAGCATATGTTCATTTTAATCAACTATTTGACAAAACTTTATTTGTGTATATAAAATGATTTGAAGTTCTTTAAAGTACTTATCTGGGGTAGAATTGACTGGTGGCATGTTTCACTTTCCACCTTAACACATCATATGACAACATGCATAAGTAATGCTTGTGCCAATATGCTACCATCATTCTGTAGAAAATCTGATGGTAGGTTAACCCGATAATGCAATATAAATCAAAGCAGAATACTATAACCTACTTCTACTATCAATTTGCGGAAGCTTAAAGATCAATCTGAACAATATAACTAGAAGAAGAAGAATCAATGGCAAAATACACATGAAAATACTTTGGGGAAAGCCTCAGCTGAAAACTCCACACTATTGTATTATCATACATGGTGGAAATACATAGGAATTATACAACGCCTTAGTTCTCACAGCTAGCCAGCTCTTAGTACAATCCTCATAGATGCTCACAGGAAATCTTGGCTTCTCTCTATCTTTCATCTCTGCCCTCCAAGCTCCTATTTCCTTGCACTATTCCTTGTGGATGATTACTCTATTACCAAGTGGAACACTCTCTTCAAAACTGCACAATCCTTTAAGGATGAATCCTTAACTGCATGCATGAGTTTTCTCCATGAGAAAACACATGCAACTGATAGTACACTATCCTTGACATTAATCTCAATTGGGTCTTTCTCAGAATAGACATGCATGAGTTTCTGATGAGGGAATATTTAGTTCACTGGAGTAGCACTAGTTGAGTGCATTAATCATCAACTGACTGTTAACTCTCTATTAGTTCCTCAAATAGTTTGGAACTAATTTAATTGGAATTAACTCAGTAAACTGAGTTAACTAATTACAACTCAAATATAACTCAATCTTATCTCCTTAATTTAAGGGATAAATCTTGCATGATTTCAAAAAGGCTTCTAACTTGAATTTCTCCAACTAATTAGTTTAAAATAAATTAATTAATTATTTCCAAGTAGATGTTAATACTAAATTCAATTTTAATTCACAATTTAATTCAAGGACAAATTAAATTTGAATATTCTTGTTATTATATTTCAACACTCCCTCTCAACAAGAAAGGGATTATCTGCCACCCCGATCCTGTCTTTATGGAACTCGAATTTACACTTTGACAATGCCTTGGTCAAAATGTTAGCATCTTGCTCCTCTATCAAAATATACTGCAACAACATGATCCTCCTTGCTACACAGTCTCTAAGATGATGATACCAGATGTCGATGTGCTTGGACCTATCATGAAATACTTGATTCTCAGAGAGTTTGATACAACTCTGATTATCACAATAGATCACAGTCGCATCCATCCTCTGATCAAACAAACCAACTAGGATTTTCTGCATCCAGATGGCCTCACATGCTACCTGACTTGCAGCCATGTATTCTACCTCTGCTGAGCTGAGTGAAACTGACCTCTGTTTCCTGCTGTACCAAGAAACTGCCGCTGACCCAAGGTTGAAAATCCCTCTTGATGTGCTCTTTCGGTTTGTTGGACTCCCTGCCCAATCTGCATCAGTGAAGCCCTATAGCTTCACTCCCTCTGTCCGTATGTACCATAATCCATACTAAGATGTGCCTATGAGGTATCTCAATACATGCTTTTCCACCTTCCAAAACATCTTGGTAGGCTGAACCATTGCTTGAATCAGCTGGTTCACCGCATAGCACAAATCTGGTCGTGTGTTCACTAAGTACATCAATGAACTTACAAGATGCTTGTACACAGTAACCTTTACCACTTCTCTTGAAGTAGCAACCTCCTTCCTCCAGTTACCTTCTAGAGGAGTCTGCATGGGCTTGCACTTCTCCATGTGAAATCTCCTGAGTATCTTGTTGGCATACTTGCCTTGAGACACAAACAACTCCCCATCCTTCTGCCACACTTCCATGCCAAGGAAGTAATGCATGAGACCGATGTCTTTCATATCAAATTCTCTTGCAAGGTCCTCCTTGCAAGACATGATCAACTGATCATCACCAGTCAATATGAGATCATCAACATAAAGTACGATGATCAAAAACTTACCTTCCACCACGATGTGGTACAGGTTCGCATCCGCTTCACTCTTTGTGAAGCCCAACCTGGTGAAGTAGTTGTCTATCATGGCATACCAAGCATGAGGTGCTTGCTTCGGCTCGTATAATGCTCTCTTGAGTCAACACACATGCGACTCATAATTGAAGGTCTCAAAACCTTTCGGCTTCTCTATGTACACCTCTTCCTCAATCTGGCCATTGAGGAATGCAGTCTTCACATCCATTTGATGGATCTTCCAACCCATTTGTGCTAATAGTGCCAACATAGATTTGATATATGAGTACCTTGCGACAGGAGAAAAAGTCTCATCATAGTCAATCCCCTCGACCTGTGAAAAGCCACGGGCAACAAATCTTGCCTTATGCTTCTCCACACTACCATCAACAGCTTGCTTTACCTTGTAAAGCCAATAGGAACTCACAACTGACCTGTTCTCCAGTCTCGGTACCACGTCCCAAACACTGTTACAAACTATGGAGTCATACTCCACCATAGCATCAACCCAAATCAGCTGCTGCACTGCTTCCTCAAAGGAAGATGGCTTGGTCTCAAGACATTCCCTAGTAAGGGCCATGGATCTAGTGTACCTCTCAGGTGACCTTCTCTGCCTGTGCTGAGAAGATGGTGCTCCCACATTCTCTCTCGCATCCTACAACAATTCGTCAGATTCTCTTGTGTGCTTCCGTCCATCTCTGGAAGAGTATGCCTGAGTGGATGTCTCCACTCCTGGAACCTTTGTAGGCGGCTGCTCCGCATCAATATGAGGCTCCTCCTCCTTAGTGTTATCGAGAAATCTAGTGTCCATTCAGAGCTGCTAGTCCCACTAAGACGGGTAGCTATTTTAGAAACAAACAAACTAAAGTTACTTGTGTTTTCCTTTATGAGAAGTAGATGGGAGAGAAGCAAACAGTACCAACCTCAGTCTTTTGCTTGGCTCCTTGCTTGTTTCCTCTCCCCTTTGACAGATCTTTGCCACTTATTCCTTGCTTGTCCCACTTCAAAGAGCACCTGTAAAGTCAAAGCAACATAATACCATCAAAGCACAGAGATCTACAATCATAAACAATATAGGACCATATATATATTGACCATACAAATGCATATATCAACTCAAACATACAAGAATGTGGAGGAAAACTCAAATAGATTTATTGATAGAAAGAGTAGAAGAGAGGATTACACCCCATTGATCTGACCCAGCGTCATCCTCCCAGCACGAAAACCCTTCTTCACCTCATGAAAAGCTTAGATCACCCAACACTATGATGTTCCATAAAGAAACCAACAACACTTCCTTACAAAATACAAGATTCTAGCCTTTTGATCTCTAGGATGAGGGATCCATATATGGATGTTTGCAGGTGGGTGAGTCAGCTTTTGGGATTTTTATTAGTGTCCTCTCTTTGATATTTCTTGGTTCCACTTGGAGATTCATGATCTCTTACTCATCCCTAGGCGAATTCAGAGAGGCAAGTGTTAAATGGGAAGTTTCTAGAAGATTCTATAGGTTTCCACCTAGCCAACTGCTTCTGCCATTTGTTTGCTCTCATTCATCGCACCCCATAGAAGGGATTTTCAGTATGCATCACACTTTTTGCATGTGGCAGGTAAGATGCATCGTACCCTTAGCACTGAGAAGTCTGTATGGTCCAGTCTTGACCAGTTATGAGCAGTTTTTCATGGAGAACTTCTGGGAGATGATGTAATTAGCTGACATTACTCTTTTAGGGTATGAAAAAACAATTTTAGGGAATTAGAAGCCCTTGGTTTATGGACATATGCGATTGGGGTTGCAGTGCCTAAATATGTCTATAACAGTTGCCCCCTGAAGCATGAGGCCGTAAATCTTTTTGATGTCAGGTGAAATGATTTATCATGATGATCCGAGGTTTTTCGAACTAGAAGGTGACCTATAATAAGATACAATACAATACATTATCTTTATAATATTTTCATGATCTAGCTGAGGCGGGCATTCCCATGCTCAAATTTATAAATTCATGCTCATGTACATAGGATAAACAACTGTCAGTGTGGCAGACTGATGATTCTGGTAGAGCCATCATCCTTTGGCTTCGATGATTATATGTGTAGCAATGATGTACATTTGATGTCTTCATTTTCCTAAATATATCGCAACCTGGATGGATGAAACTAGATCCGGGGTCTTCAAACTCTTTCAATCTTCACCTGAAGTACAAGTCGATCCATGTGAAAAGATGTTCTGGATTCGAACATGGAAAGATATCACCTAATTACCAGCCAATGATGTAAGCTGTTAACAGGCGCGAGAGGAATCACCAATAATGATAATGACCCTCAAGGTACGATAGTACAATTCGTGTGGTGTGAAAATGAGACTTGGTGTAAAACACCATGCAAAATCTTTCGGTTGAAGGCCATTGATGTAAACCTGTCACCAGAAGTGAGAAACTTGCCATTGAGGCATGCAAGCTTCAAAGTACTGAAAGGGTTGTTCCTAGGTCGACTTCTTGGATAATCAGTTGATGTCGACAAGAAGTGACTCGTCGTAGGAGGGCATTAATGAATCCCACATCTACGACACGAAACAGAGCAAATGGTTTTGTGGAGGTGAAAACGATCTGATGATACAAGGTTCAGGGTGGCAGTCATGAAAGAATGAAGCGTGAAGGTATTGCAGCGGATGAGACACAAGCTGGGTTGGTGAATTCTCTGAGCGAATTTTCTTTAACATATCGGCGACACTGAACTGGATTGGTAGCGTTGACCCCAAAAATGGATGGTATGGTGGACCAATGGTAATATGATCAGTGAAAGTGTCATGTTCAAGAGCGACTTGCTACCAATAAAGTTTCTTCAAGTTTTCTTCCCAATTTTTCCCTAGTCATTGCTGACTAGTACTGCTTTATTTTTATCAAGCTTGAGGAGTATAACATATGCTTGTTCTATAATTTGCCCTTTGGGCAAACCCGTCGCTATGTTTTAATGAGCCCAGTGACAGTGAGACTCGCTCTTGTCTGCATGGACAAGTTTGTCGCTATTGTTTTAACAAGTTTAACGACAAAGATAACTCAGTCCTTTTTCAATTTTAGAGAGTTTTAAAAGGGATGGAAAGGAAACTCCAGTAATCCTTTTTCATCATATAATCCCTTAAGTCCGAAAAAGTATAAAATAATACGAAAGGAATGAATTTTCGATAGCTTTAACGAGCCGAATAAGACAAGCGCTCGATATTTTTGTGTAATGATCCCTCAGGTCCAAAAAGATTAAAATCTAGAGGAGGGATAACACTTCCAATCATTTTAACAAGCTGGAGAGGCCAATTGCTCATCAGTATTTTCATATTTTACGAGTCAGATGAAAAGAGCTTAAAGGAGACTTGTTTTTCGAGGAACGAGTGATATTTTCGGGTAGCAGCTGGTTCTAGGTAAGGTTTGGAACTTTCCAATCATGGAAGTGTAAAGAAGATGGCTAATAGAATCACTCGTCACAACTGTTCCTCAAAAAGGGGTAAACAATCAAATGGAGGCGTATGATCGACTAAAACAAAGTGGAGGTGATGGTGAGAACATGAACAAGGCTCAAAAAGCTGATGATAATGCGATCACAATGGTTACTTACCAGAGGTGGTTTCATTTTTTAATGGGCTTAAAATCTGGTGGAACATATGCTCATTGCTAGGTTTAATTTTTAACGAGCTTGAACTTTACGTAAAACTGCTCGTGCCAGTCGTACAATAAGGATGTTTCATCGATAGGTTCATTTTTTAGGGAGCTTGCACCATTTGAAATTTTGCTCCGGATCCTTTCTTTATGTAAGCTAGGAACGACCAATCCTACGAGTTTAAAGGGTTAATAACCTACAAACTAAGAAAGTAAATGGTCGCTTTTCACTTTCATGCAAAAAGGTTTGCATGCCCCCAGGTATAACGAAGTCGAGTTTCTATGTTACCGTTCAATTTGCAGACAAAAAATTTGCTCTATCATGAAAGGCCTACCTTCTGACGGAGGTATATTATTCCAGTCTATTCCCATTTTCCTAAATGGACTGGTGTGTTAGACTAGTTATATTCCTATGCAGACACCCACCTTATAACTGGGGATTTCCTGCCGAAGTAGACCAGGGCACATGCTCCCTGGGTTTCAGTCACAATCACCGAATCACTCGCGCTCATCAGGTGGACGGGCTGGAGATTGATGAGACATTCCTTGCATAAAAAGACCAGTTAAAGATGGTATTTGACTATTAGCTATGTGTGAGCCGGGGAATGAAAGCTGGTCTACGAGCTGGACCACTCTGCCTTCATGCGGAAAACACATCACTCAAAAGAGCGAGGAGACAATGGCTCCCATGCTATAAATGTAGTCACGCCCAAGGAGTAGATTGTAATCTAAAGGTCCCTGGACTACCATCATGTTTAGGTAGACAATTTTCCTTCTCAAAGTTATAGGAAAACTTGGAAGGATCCCTAACGGTCGACTGGTTCCTTTGTCGAAGCTTGTCAGGTTTCGCTTCTCAGGCAGAAGCGATGGCGAACCAAGCACTTTCAAAGCAATTGAGGAAAGGATACTCACAGAAGCCCCCTCATCTATGATAGTACTGACCATGACCATTCTGTAAGCTTGTACTATGATTTAGAATGGTAAATTAGATGGTAGACGAGGTCTGCCTAGTAGATTCCAGTCGAAGGAAACGACTAGGTTGCTTGGAGGTGGGACCGAATAAACAGCCGGATATGTCTCCGACGAACTTCCTTCCTACAGTAAAGGAACGGGTAGGTTGCCCCCATGTTCATCGGAGTCTGTGTTTATGAAGAGAATTTGAATGGTGTTGTTCTCATTCTCCTTGGTGACTGTATCATTTGAAGGTGGACCTTCTGAAGATAAAACTAGGTCGACTGCCGTCTCGACCTGTTGACTTTGGCCGGTTGTGGACTCAGAGGGTTTATCTTCAATGGTAGATGCTTCGACTGACCACAAAGGTGTGTCAGTCGGATTTTCAACTAGCGATGGACTCGGCAAGAGTTTCTTGTATCCAGGAGGAAGCCGTAGCAGTGAAAAAGGACGGTTATCCAGGACTCTCTTAGCTTTGTCTAGGAAGGGACAATGGTGGATGGCATGATTGCCTTCACACAGTCTACAAGGAATTTTAGATCTTCCTCTCTATCCAGTGACTCCATTTTCACTAGTTGACGATGTACTTTAAACACGATTGTCAGAGGTTGAGGACACCAAATTGTGCAAGCGGGGAGACCAATCCCTTAAGAACTGTGGGATGCAAGGAAAATCTCGATGATAGTGGTCTCCTTTGCAAATGACACATGGAGATTTAGGTTTGGATGGTGTAGTGTGTGAATTTTTTCTAGACAATGTATGGTTGCCCCTTTTGGCTGTTGGCTCCTTCTTCTTCTCAGTTACTTGGTTTTTAGTTTTACCAACTTTACCAAGTGAAGAGGAAGGGGGAGAGGGAGAAATAAATGAAGTAGAAGGTTGGGGGGGAACTTTAGTATCATTTGGTTGTTGATTTGATTGCTTAGGAACCATGGTGCTTTGAACAACAGAGGTCGAGAAGAGCCATACTGGCAGGCCAATTGTCAGTCCTGGAAGGGACAATGTGGCCATATGAGGTGCACCAACATCTCCCCAAGAGGAGAAAGGACTAGGATTTCCCCAAGGGGAAATCCTTGGTTGGTGGACTCCATTTTCTAAACCTAAGATCAACGAGGGAACAGGAATGTTATTCTAATTAAAATAAATTTTGTGATGCTTTTACACAACTTGCATTTTCAATTTTTAAGAGTCAAGAAAAAGCTAAAGATGACTTTAGTCGCCTTTGATTTTTAATGAGCATGAAGTTACAAGTGCTCGGATGGACCTTTTCATTTAAGGAGTTTGAGAAGGAATGTAAGAGACTAGTCTGGAAATCTAAACAGAGGGATTACCAAACCAATCGAAAAACTGCAGAATACTTTTTATGGTACGGCAATCAATCTTCCCGAATGTTGTGTTCAGTGAATTGTGATCGATAGGGTAGTAGACATGGCTTCCTAAGGATAAAGGATATAGCCTGTTGTGGTCTCCCAATATATACTCGACGGTACGTGGGAGCACAAGTCCGTACTGGAACTTGTCATCTCAAAGAGAGGAATCACCCAACCTACGATGAAAGCGACAGTTACCAGGCTTTACGATGCTGGAATACGTCTCTAGCCTAGACTTCTAAATGTTGTGTGTTAGGTCCCAAAGCATTTTTTATGTTCATTGAATTTATTTTACAGTTGATCTTTCTTAAGAAGTTTTCCTTTAAGGTTCACCATGTGATGTAGATGTACAATTCCTAAATATGCAATCTAAGATGATAAACAATCATTTACTCTTCTTTTTGCAATGAAAATCCTAGCTACTAAGGGAAGAGAAGCGAAATTCTTTCAACATAAAGCAGAGAGCACACACTAGATGCACTGTCCTAAATCAAAATCAACAAGTAGTCTAAATGCAAATGCACATGCATGTATTTGTTTTTTGCTTTCTTAATGTGTGAGTGACAAAAAGAATGCTAAATACAAATCTGAACTATCTTTTCTCTCAAAGTGACAATACTAACAATTTTCTCTTCAAAATACGAAAGGAAGAAGAAGACGACTCTTTGCGATTTCAAATTCAAAAAATGAAAAGAAGACCAAGATGATACTTTGCGATTTAGAATTCAAAAACGAAAGGTAGACTACTTTGTGATTTCGAATTCAAAAACGAAAGGAAGGATAAGATGACACTTTGTGATTTCGAATTTAAAAAACGAAAGGAAGGCTAAGACGACACTTTCATCTTCAATTTGAAAACTACTTTCAACACTTGAAATATTATTAATTCAAATCAAATAAAAGAGTAATAGTGTAATCGACCATCAAAAAGGGTAGGATTCTTTTCTTTGACTGAAAATGACACTTGCGACACTTCCAAATCAAAAGACGACAGATCGATTAAGCTACTTTTTGTAAAGGAGAACTGTAAATGGCGAAAAATACATAAAAACATTCACAATTTTTTGTACAATGGAGGCTGAATAATGTAAAGGAAGGGAGTTTCAACAGTGGTATACTGATCACAGACATCAAAAATCCTGAATAAAGCTGAAGAGAATGAAGAAAAAACCAAAATCTGGAGGCAGAAACAGTCTTATTTGATCATCGCACCTGTAACATAGGGAAACATGGATGCATCTCACCTACTGCACACGGGAGGTGCGATGCATCCAGATTGTCAAAAGGAGACAGTGCGATGGTCCAAGGACGAGACTTTAACTTGGTTTTTGGTCACAGTTTGCAGCTTAGTTTAGGGATTTAGGCTGAGCTAATGATAGTCAGTAAACACAAAGTATAGGGGCTGATCTAATGAGGTTACTTGAACTACCACCAGGGCACTTAGGATGTTTGCACTCAGTTGTTTAGTTTATAAACAAAACCCGGAGATAGACTGAAGCAGCATTGATCTACTTTGCACTTGCATAGCAAATGCAGTTAGAAGGCTAGTTGGCTTAACTTCAGGCTCTGTCTGTAGTTTATAAAGTAAATAAATATAAACAAGAAAATAAGCTATTCGTTCCCCAGTGGAGTTGCCATTTTGTTATCAAGAAAACTAGTGTCCATTCAGAGCTGCTAGTCCCACTAAGACGGGTAGCTATCTTAGAAACAAACAAACTAAAGTCACTCATGTTTTCCTTTATCAGAGATAGATGAGAAAGAAGCAGAGTGTACCAACCTCAATCTTTCGCTTGGCTCCTTGCTTGTT
Organism: Pinus taeda; assembly: GCA_000404065.3. Classification (NCBI taxonomy): domain Eukaryota; kingdom Viridiplantae; phylum Streptophyta; class Pinopsida; order Pinales; family Pinaceae; genus Pinus; species Pinus taeda. The sequence goes on from APFE031655093.1 coordinate 50,245, forward strand.
TCCTTTCCCCTTTGACAGAACTTCGCCACTCTTTCCTTACTTGTCCCACTTCAAAGAGCTCCTATAGAGTCAAAGCAGCATAATACCATCAAAGCATTGAAATCTATAACCATAAACAATATAGGATCAGATGTATATTAACCATACAAATGCATATATCAATACAAGATTCAAAGATACACAAGAATATGGAGGAAAACTCAACTAGCTTTATTGATAGAAGTAGTAGAAGAGAGGATTACAACCCATTGGTCTGACCCAGTGCCATCCTCCCAGCATGAAAGCCCTCTTCACCTCATGAAAAGATTAGATCACCCAACAATACAATGTTGCACAGAGAAACCAATAGCACTTCCTTACAAAATACAAAATTCCAGCCCTTGGATCTCTAGGATGAGGGATCCATATATAGATGTTTGCAGGTGGGTGAGTCAAATTTTGGGATTTTGATTAGTGTCATCTCTCTGATAGTTCTTGGTTCCACTTGGAGATTTCAAGATCTCTTACTCATCCCTGGGAAAATTCAGAGAGGCAAGTGTCGAATGAGCAGCTTCTAGAAGATTCTTTGGGTTTCCACCTAGCAAACTGCTTCTGCCATTTGTCTGCTCTCATTCATTGCACCCTACAAAAGGGCTTTCCAGTATGCATTGCACTTTTTGCATGTGGCAGGTGAGATGCATTGCACCCTTAGCACTGAGCAGTCTGTATGGTCCAGTTTTGACTATTTCTGAGTAGTTTTTCAAGGAGAAATTATGGGAGATGATGTAATCAGTTGACCTTGCTCCTTTAGGGTACGAAACAACACTTTTAGGGACTTAGAATCCCTTCGTTTATGGACATATGTGATTGGGGTTGCAGCTCCCAAATATGTCTATAACACCAACCCTTCCAAGTGCCCAACCCCTGAGACAACCTATCATTTTTCTAAGCTAGATCCTCAGTCGTTCCCATGACAAACCATGAATATGGTTGACACCCTCTAGTCACTCCCACAACAAGGTGTGCATGTGATTGTGGCCTTGTTTAGGTAGTTCTAAATTAATGAACCCATATTTTTTACCACTTTTTTAGGGCTAGGTCTCAAGCCTCTACCCAAAACTTCATGAAGCTTCCAGAAATGATAAATAATAAAGAATTTAAGCTACTAATGTAAACATTGGTACAAGTAATTTACCTAACACCTACTAGCCATGACAACCATTTATTCAAACATATCACAAACATGTAATCTAGAGGTTATAACCATATATCTGAGCATAGGTGTCTCATAATTATCTGAGAATCATCAAGAAGAATTGAGATCTTATCACAATAAATGCACTATCATCCATCAAGTCATATATTCATTCACATTTATTGTATTAATTAAAACATGACAAGATCCATAATGAATGTAATAACCCTAGTGAAAATTCCATGTAAAAATATATAAATCCCACTCATGATGGGACACATATTCCAAGATGAATGGTGGAAAGGAAATCCTAGTGGGTGTTGATTTGGTTGTTTATGGTTAAGGAAATTGGAAAAGGCAATGGCTAAGGAATTAAAGAGGAAAAAAGGTATTTTGGCACATTTATTTATGAAAATAATGGAAATTAGGAGAAAAAGGAGGTGAAAGGTCACAAGTTTCATGTGAGGAGGAAAATGAAGGGAAATAATAGAAATTAGGAGAAAAAGGATGTGAATTAGAGGCCTCATTCATAAAAAGGCTTATGAGGATCGGTTGCAAAGGTTATTCCTTTTAGTGTGAACCTTTTGTCAGTTCAGTTTTGGAGCTCTCTCATTATTCTCTCTCTCTCATACTCTTGGATACTTAGAGTTTTCTTGGAGCACTCTTGGTGGGTGTGGCATACTTTGATTCTTGGAGCAAGTAGTCAAAGAAAGAGTAGGAAATCACAAGAAGGCATCGACATCAGATTCTACGTCAGATTTGCTTGTAGGTATCGAGTTGCATGTATGATCTCTTCACTATTTTGGCATGCATGGCACATGCATGTGGTTTCTTGGTTGTGATATGTCATTGGCATGGAGGATTTCTTGGATCGATAATGGATTTCCTAGCCTTGCCATTTTCTGGATAGCCATGGTAATTATGGATTTACTTTCATTGTTTTGTTTTGGTTGGTTCGTATGTTTCCTTAGCTCGGGTTGAGTTATTAGTCCTAGAATCCCTAGTTAAAAAAACACTCTGTAAACCCTGTAACATCTTGGGTTGAGCTATTAGTTCTAGAAGCCCTAGTTGGACAAATGCTCTAGAATCCCTTGGTGGGTTGATTTACTAGTCCTGGAAGCCTTGGTTGGAGAAATGCTCTGGAAGCCCTGTATAATTTATGGGTTGAGTTACTAGTTCTAGAAGCCTTGCTTGGACAAACACTCTGGAAGCCCTGGAAGGCTTGGATGGAGACCAATCTGGTGATGGTTTTTGGTGATGTTTGATCATGAGGTGGAATCACTATTTGATGGGTTGATGTGGATGGCCTCTGTAAGCCCACATTCATGCTTACAATATGGCACAAGGATGAATGGCTAAAGAGATATTTGGCTTAACCATTCTATGTTCGGGTGGAACGTGGTAGTCCCATCTCCAGTTGGTTCATTGTATTCATTAATGAGAAATATATTCCCTTGATTTTCATGTGTAAAGGTACTTATGTATTTGTGGATTTGATGGTTGATATGTTTATTGTATTTATGTTCCTAATATGTTGGTCATATGCACATTTTATGACAATAGCTATGTATGGCTCTTAGCATGTTTTTGCTTGTATGTGAATGGATAATGTGTCTATGACTTAATGGAGGATAATGCAACAAGTGGAATGAGGGAAAAATGTTTCATAGAGATTATGAGATAAGTATGAGATCCCTACAATTAATTCTATTATTTACACCTGTAGATTACATATCGATGATATGTTTGATGAAACACATGTCATGGATAATGGGGTTCTCGTTATGATCTTGTTCAGTTTATTCTTGTTTTTATTCCATTTCCTTAAAGTTACCAAGGAGGTTGAATCCTATCCATAGTGACCTCTCGTCACATGCTTACCCTGGTTGGTCAGTTTCTTGGGTAGATATGAGAGGAGGGTGTTACATGGTGGTATAAGAGCTTTCGGGTTCAAACACTTCGACTGGATGGGCTCTATCATAGGTGAAATGAAGAACAAAGGTTTAGATTTTAGACCTTTATTTCATATTTGTTATAAATTTTCTTTTGTGGCATATTAGATGTTGAAACTTTTTCCATATGGAAGGTAAATCCCAATGATAATGTGGTCAAAATTTCAGATATTGTTTCACAATACTTTAGGAATTATGATCTAAGGAAGATGACCTTCCTGAATGCACCTTTAAATAGGTCATGTTGGAATTTCTGAAATAACTTATTATATATAGGATTTCAGAAGCTAAAACATTATCCACATTAAGGGGGCATACCATAGATTATGTGGTAGAAATTTTAGATATTGGGTCGTAATATTTTAGGAGATATTAGTAGAGGGAGTCGAGCCATCTGAATGCTCCTAAAATCGGGCCTCAAATAGGTCACGCTGACATTTTTGTTATAACTTTTCTTCTGGTCACTCTCAGGAGCTGAAATTTCTTTCACAATGAGGGGAAATCCCACTCATATTGTGATAAAAATTTCAGACATTTATTTGCTATATTTTAGGAGATATGACCAGTGGAAGTCGAGCTTTCTAGATACTCCTAGAATTGTACACTAAAGAGGATTGTGTTGGTATTTTTATTATAACTTTTCATCTATGAAATATCAAAAGTTGAAACATAAACCATAGTGAAGGAAAATACCACTGATCGTATGGTTCATTTTCCATAACTTATACTACTATAGTTTAGGTTATATGTGTCGAATCATTCGCTATCTTAGTTTGCATGCAAAATGTTTGATGAAATGCCTAAATGGTTCAATGATTAATTGCATACAAGTTGTTTGATAAAATGCCCCAATGAGTATGTCATTTGTGGTTGGGGATAGTATTGATGTGAAATAGTATTTATCTAGTTAATATATGCTTACTTGTAAGCAAATAGTTTTCTATGCTAGTTTGCATGTAAAGTGTTTGAAGAAATTCTTACATGCAAATATAATAGTATAGTAGTTGTTTGAAGAAAATGTAAAAGTATGGTAATTGTTTGAAGAAAATGTTATGTTTTTTTGGATGGGATACTATTGTAGTATGATAATATGTATGTAGCTGATATATTCCTATTTTCATGCAAAGAATTTGAAGAGTTGCATGTAAGGAATTTGAAATTGTTTTTGCAAGGAATTTAAAAAGTTGCATGTAAGGAAATGGAAAAGTGGAAAGTTTTTAGTTAAAGTTACAAGTGGAATAAGTGAAATGTTTTGAATTAATCTCATACAAAATGTATGAGAAATGAAAATCAATTTCTTTTCTAGTGTGGTTAAATTTAGTAGAGCTTTGGAGATCCCATTTCGATAATTGGACATTGGAGATCAAGTCATTATTTTAGCTTCCTCCTTCTACCTTAGTGTGGACCATGGATAATAAGGGGTTATGTTTATAGGTTGTTTGAATGCTTGATTAAGTGCATGATATGTGTTTGTGCTTATAAAATTGTATGAAGGAATGCTCTTGTTTAATACGGTTGTACTAAAACAATATGTGTTCAGAAAACTGATATGAACTTGTGCACAAGTGTGTGCTAGTTTTAGTATTATGACTATGATTATGAGTTGATTTCCAACTATGACATGGTTGTTAGTATTGGTGAAGGATTCATTCAAACTAATAGACATGATATCTTGAGTTTTGGAACATGTGACTGACATGTGTGAGCAGTTGCAGGGCAACGTGTTTTGTATTATCTTGACAAGGTAATAGTTGATTTGTTTATATAACTAACATCTTGGTGAATGTGATAGCACATAATAGGACTCAATTGCAGCAAGGTAAAAAGGTAAAATAAATTAATTGGGTGAGAATTCCTTTGGCTATGTTTGGAAATCTCAATTCCAAATGAATGAGTGCTTTGCATGCATACAAAAAAAATTCTTAACCTTAATTTTGATTGACATTATGGGGATATGTGTTATATTCATGAATATGTATTTGATAGGTTGTTATCTTAAGGTTGATATTTGAGATAAGATGCTAAGTTATAATATTGTAAAGGAATGAATAAAAACATGAGTTAATGTTGCGCGATGTAGGGAATCAAATGACAAAAGAAACTATCATAGACCTTGAAGAAGACTCAAGCTAAGCTTTCACTCATGAATCCTTGGAAGTACTGGGAAATCATGGGGATTGAGTCATGTTTTTTTGGAAGTCTTGTGATTTCAGTGTTTTATGATTTGTTTATGCTTGATTTGCAATTTTGATATGTATGATTCATGGCCATGCCACTTTGTTTTTGGTGATGTATTGTAGTTGTTTTTCCATGATTTGTTCTTGTTTATTTCTTGACTTGCCTCTTATTGTTTCTATTCTTTGGAATTGGTTGGGAAAGAAGAAAGTTAATGGAGGTCAAGGAGAGTTGTGTGGTACCCGACAGGTAATGCAAGTAATGCAAGTCCCAGATGAAGCTCAGTGTATGAGTAAGCACAACAGAAGGTAAGACTATTACAATTGGATTAGATTGGTTTGGTCCATTGGTGTAAATGGAAAGTGGTAGTATAGTAATGAGAAAGGTAACCAGAAAAGGTAAAGTAAATGGATCTAAGGCATCAGATGCCTTGGCTATGTTGGGAATTATTGTTCTCAATATCGAGCATGTTGTGAATTAATAAAGGAAGTTCTCTTAACCTTGACCTTGATATCTAGTAATTACTTTATGATCGTGATTATGTTGATGTTTACATATGTATACATGTATGTATGTATGTCATATTTGACAGGGGGATCATGAATCATGATTATTTTATGGTGTATGTATGTGTACATGTATCTATGTCACTGTTTAATAGGTTCATTAGGAATCATTCTTGTGGATGAATGATTGCTTATGCAGGCGAATGGTATGAAGAGGTTCCTATTCTTGTGAGGAATCAAGTGGAAGAGTAGTCATGAAAAATATAAGAGGTGAGTGTCATGTGAATATGAATTTATATGCTTGTATTGTGCTTATGTTTATGTTATGACATGTAACACTTAAGGATACACCAATGGAATGAAAACATCGTGGTCCACGACATGCTAAGACAAGCATGGATAAGACATGGGAAGCAATTTCTTGGTAAGGAAAATGTGGTTTTGGATGTGTGGTACTACTATTGTGCATATACTATATACAGTGTACATATTTCATATATGATGTGTGCACATGCGATGTTGTGTATATATAGTGTGCGTACATGTTGTTTATGTAGTGTTGTGTACATGATGGTGCATATAGTGTTGTATGAATGTTACATATTCAATACTGAGTATAGATGGTGTTGTGTACATGTTGGATATGCAGTATTCTGTACATATTGTAATGTGTGCATGATGGATATGCGGTGTTGTGTGCATATGGTGCTATGCGCATGTTAGATATGCAGTTTTGTGCACAGATGATGATATGTACATGTTGGATATGAAGTGCTATGTACAAGTGGTGTTGTGTGTATGTGGTATATTGGTACTATTTACATATGGTGTGGTGTGCATGATTGTACAAGTGGTGTCATGTGCTTGTGGTGCCGTGTACATGTTGTGCAAGTGGCATTGTGTGCATATGTTGCTATGTACATGTCGTGCATGTGGCATTGCGTACATGTGGTGTTGCGTACATATTGTGAGTCTAGCTCTATGTACATGTGGCATTCTGTACACGTTGTACAATGGTGTAGTGTACATGTGGTGTTGTGTACACATTGTGCAAGTTGCATTGTATACATGTGATGTTGTGCACATGTTGTGTACGTGGTGCGGTGTACAGGTGGTATTATGTACATGTTGTACACATGGTACTGGTGCACATGTGGTATTGTGTGCATGTCATACATGTTGTTTTGAGGGCATGTGGTACTATGTATGTGCATTGTGTAGGTGCATGTATTGTGTTATGCACTAGGTGTAGGAGTATGAGTTACATTATACATCAGGTATAGGTGTACACATTATGTTGTATATTAGGTTTATCTGTATGCATTTTGTGTTGTTTCATGTTGTGTGTGGATGTATGTCTTATGATGTACATTGTGCACGTATACGTACATACATTGGGTGTAGGTGTATGTGTTGTATGTCAGGTATAGGTGCATGTGTTGCATGATGTTGTATGGCGTGTGTGGTTGTATGTGTGTGATGAACACTATACATATGTGCACCTAGTGGAGAAGAAGGCACTGGGTGTTTTTTTGGTGTAGCAATCGACCCGATGTGTTTACAGAAAGAACAAAAGAAGAAGTAAGGATCGATGAAGAGTAAGTATTGGTATTGCATTTTGGTTTTAGTATGCATGTGATATATGATTATGGTCTATGATGATTACATGTGATCTATGATTTTGATTTAAGATGGTTACATGTCATTTATGATTTTGATGGTTCTACTTTGAGCTAACCTAAAGTTTTTTTGTATACATGTTGATTTTGTCAAATATGTTAGTTTGACGTGTTGTGACAGGAAGCAAACAAGATTGCAAATGTACCTTATTGATGAGTTACCAATGAGGTATGATGTAAATTTATTTCAATTTATTTCAAATATATTGGAGGTTATGTGCTTGGTACAGGAAGCATGGAAATGCCTAGTTGGGTGATTGAACTCAACTGTAAGAATTGGCAACAACAACAAAAGAAATGAGAACATGCAAAAACATGTTAGTAAAGTATTCAGGAGTAGGGTCAGTATGGGACACTGGTACCCAATTGTGTTCATTGATTGCCATGAGCATGCCATGACCGGTATGATGTGTTGAGGTAGAGATATGCCTTTTTTTTTGTATCTTTCGATGCAAGGAAGCCTTGCCAAGGGATGAATTTCCTAGGATAGGGGTGTTAGTGGAACCGGGAAGGTGAGTGAATGCATGGAAGGGATTAACCGGATTTTATTGAGGGACTGTGTAGTAGAGCAGGGAAAGTCGGGCATGGATTTTTTTTGGTCATTAGCATGGCCAGATGGAATCAAATGCACATTGGGTGTGTGCCCTGAAACCATGAGACGGTAACTGTTCGCTGAGAAGACAAGTGGCATAGGATTATAGCACTAGATATTGGATGGAGATTTGACTTTTCACTGGATTCTAGACTTCCTGGGAAGGAGGTGAATCCTGGTATTACTTTGAGGGTGGAGGTGTGAGCCTACGGATCCCCTTGTTGATTGATACATGCATCATATCCTTTATTTGATGGTTAGGTAAATGTATATATGTGTATAATTGTATATCATTGTAAACACCATAACGACTTGTGTTATAAAGCTCTAATATGTGGTATGGTTTTTATCTGGTCATGTTGTCATGGTGTTTTTCTTTTGAGCAGGTCATTCATTATAAATACTACAACGAGTTGTGTTATAAATCTCCATCGGAAGTATATTTTTATTTCAGCAGTCATGTTGGTTATAGGTGTCATTGAACACCAAGGACAGTGTTCCCTTAAGGGGGAGGGTTCTATAATAGCCCTGGGGAAAATTTCCATGTAAAAAAATATAAATACCATAGATGATGGGATAGGTATTCCAAGTTGAACGGTGGATAGGACATCCTAGTGGGTGTTCATTTGGTTGTTTATGGTTAATGAAATTGAAAAAGGCAATGGCTAAGGCATTAAAGAGGAAAAAAATATTTTGGCACATTTATTTATGGAAATAATGGAAATTAGGAGAAAAGGGAGGTGAAAGGTCACAAGTCTAATGTGAGGAGGAAAATGAAGGAAAATAATGGAAATTAGGAGAAAAAGGAGGTGAAAGGTCATAGGTTTCATGTGAGGAGGAAAATGAAGGAAAATAATGGAAAATGAAGAAAATAGAGGCCTCATTCATAGAAAAGCTTCCGAGGATAAGTTTGCCACCTTCTTCCTTTCAGTGTGAACCTTTTGGCAATTTAGTTTTGGATCTATCTCATTATTCTCTCTCTCTCGTACTCTTGGATACTTAGAGTTTTCTTGGAGCACTCTTGGTGGTTGTTACATACTTGGATTCTTGGAGAAATAAGGCAAAGGAAGAGAAGGAAATCGCAAGAAGGCATCGACATCAACAACTACATCATATTTGCTTGCATGTACGAAGTTGCATGTCTGATTTTTTCACTATTTTGGCATGCATGGCACATGCATGTGGTTTCTTGGTTGTGATCTGTCATTGGCATGGAGGATTTCCTGGATCGATATTAGATTGCCTAGCCTTACCATTTCCTAGATAGCTATGGTGATTGTGGATTTAATTTCATTGTTTTGTCTTGGTTGGTTCTCATGTTTCCTTAGCTTGGGTTGAATTATTAGTCTTGGAAGCCCTGGTTTAAAAAATGTCATGGAAGCCCTGTAAGAGCTTGGGTTGAGTTATTAGTCCTAAAAGCCCTAGTTGGAAAAAAGCTCTAGAAGCCCTTAGTGGGTTGAATTACTAGTCCTGGAATCCTTGGTTGGAAAAATGCTCTGGAAGCCCTATAAAAGCTGTGGGTAGAGTTACTAGTTCTAGAAGCCTTGGTTGGACAAACACTCTAGAAGCCCTGGAAGGCTTGGATGGAGACCAATATGATGATGGTTTTAGGTAATGTCTGACCATGAGGTGGAATCACTATTTTATGGGTTGAGGTGGATGGCCTCTAGAATCCCTGGATGAGTTTTGATTGATGTGTTCTATGAGATCCCAAATTCATGCTTGGAATATGGCATGGGGGTGAATGGCTGAAGAGAGATTTGGCTCAGCCATTCTATGGTCGGGTGGAACATGGTAGTCGCATTTCTGGTTGGTTCATTTCAATATTTAATGAGAAATCTATTCCCTTGATTTTCATGTGAAAAGTTACTGATGTATTTGTGGATTTGATGGTTGATATGTTTATTGTATTTATGTTCCTATTATGTTGGTTATATGCACATTTTTTGACAGCATCTTTGTATGGCTCTCAACATGTTTTTACTTGTATGTGAATGGATAATGTGTCTATAAATAAATGGAGGATATTGCAACAAATGGCACGAATGGAACAATGGTTCATAGTGATTCTCAGATAAGTATGAGATCCCTAGGCTTATTTCTGTTATTTACACCTGTAGATTACATATCGATGATATGTTTGACGAAACACATGTCATGGATAATGGGGTTCTGGTTATGATCTTGTTCAGTTTATTGTTTTTTTATTCCATCTCTTTAAAGTCACCAAGGAGGTTGAATCTTATCCATAGTGGCCTTTTGTCACATGTTTACCCCAATTGGTCGGTTTCTTGGGTAGTTATGGGAGGAGGGTGTTAGAACCAAAGTCTACCATGAATCATGCTTATAACCAATACAATAAAAAGTATATAACAACCATAAAAACCACATATTAACAAGTACATTTACACATGAAATAAAAATGGAAAAGGATTTCTTGTTAATGTATTCATAAGCTAACCTAGCCAGGGACTTCCACAAACCACTTGACCATAAATTAGGCTAAACAAAAGCTTTATTTTAGCTAATCACCCCCATGCCATATTCCAAGCATGAATGTGTGACTCACAACAAAACCAATCAAGGCTTCCTCATTCTTTACCATATATACACGAAGGGATTCCTAGGCCTGAAACCTTGATCAATACAGCCAAGCTTTATCACAATCCCACCATATCACTAAGCCCTAAACAAGCATGGATTCCTTCGGATTTCTCCACCTAAACCGTGAGGAATTTGTCTATATCCACCTATAGTCTTTACCATATATCCTACCATTCATCATTTGAATATTCCTAGGCTCAACGAGGCTCTACCCTCTAGGATTTACCGTATATCCCGCCATTCACGAGTCGAGGATTCCTAGGCCTACCAAGGTATACACAATCAAGTTTTACCACAATCCCACCTTCACTAGTCCATGCCTTCCTAGGCCTTGTGTTTCTCCTTTGAGACTACCCCACTCAGTTTTGAAATCATCCAGCGATCTAGCTCAACCAAGAAAAGAGCCCCATCACACCATGGTTATCTAGAAATCGCAAGCCAGGGCTGAAAACCATTGGCATACATGGAAAAACCCATGCCAAAGGCAACAAGAGAACCAAAAACACACAATTATGTACCATGCATGTCAAAACTAGCAAGGAAATCATACATGTAACTTGATACCTACAAGTAATCTCGTTGTAGACACTTGATCCCACTCTTGCTTGCTTGACCCTTGATTCCTCTTTCTTCCTTTTCCTTCTTTCCTCCATTGCTAAAAGTTATCCAAGAATACTATAAGTGTCCAAGAGTATGAGGCAGAGAGAATAAAGAGAGAGGGGTCCAAAACTAAACTAACAAAAGGTTGTGAACTAATCCCCATAAGCATTTTTATTAATGAGGCCTTTTTTCTTCTTCCATTATTTTCCTTCATTTTCCTCTCACATGCAACATGTGACCTTTCATCTTCCTTTTCTCCTACTTTCCTTTATTTTCATAAATAAAATGCCAATTATTGCATCTTACCTTTCCAGAGCCTTTTCCATTTCCTTTGCCAATTTTGCTTAGCCATAATAAACCAAATGAACACCCACACTATGATGTTTTTCCCAACATTCAGCTTGGAATACATGTCCCATGAACTTTGTTATTATTTTTCCTTTTTTAAGTTTATTACATGGAATTTTGACCAAGGTTGTTACATCAAAGTGGGGAAGTGATAATTACAAGGAATGAGGACCTGATCACTAAGAGTAATGAACCCACTACCACAAAAATAAAATAAAATAACAAGACTCAACTTCAGTTGTATCAATGCTCATTCCCAAAGTAGTTAGAGAGGCTCATTAAGGCATAAAAGGTCGAGCTAGATGTTATGAGGGGCTACCTGTGGTGTTATAGAAGAGATATATAGTTGATTTGCAGTTGCTACAGGATCAGGCATATATACTACAGGAGAAACATAGCTGCTACAAGAGAAACATAGCTACTACAAGAGGGACGAGGTAAGTGCTACAGGAGACAGAGTAGGTGCTACAAGAGATAGTCTGTCTGCTACAATATTCTCCCAAGATGAAAAAACGGGCCCTGTTTTGAGCATTATTGACCACAAAACCTTAGAATTTCAAAGGATCCTCTAAGGGAAGTGTAATTCACCAATTATCATCACCTCCTATGCATAAAAAGTATGGGCAATTGTTCATATTTTTTCCACAAAAGCATCCTATAGAAAACTTGTAAAAGTACAAAGAAATTAAAGGTCTGTAATTTTCTTCAGCTTGTTTTGAGTTGGGCATGCAAGTTTTATTCCCCTAATTAGAAAAAGAGAAAAATCCCCTTGTCTCTACTCTGAAACTCTAAGTTGTTATGAAAACTGATAGTTGATAGCAAAATTCCCTTGTAAGAACTTTGAAAAACTACAATGGGGATCATGGGAGGGCATTTCAATAAAAGGGAGCCCACATCCAAGAATGAAAAGAAGAAGCTAATAAAGAATAAGTAGAGGATGAAGAATAGGGATTTAATACAAAAGAAAATAAGGTCAAGGAGGAAGAAGGAGAAGCAAAGGAACACATCAAAACAAAAGTTCTTAAGAAAGACCTAATAAAACTTATTGTGACACAAATAGTAGAATGGAGAACTGAAAAATCCATTAGGAAATCATCTAGGCCATAAAAGAGAATAATAAGGAAGAAAAATGAAAGAAGGTATTCACTATCAAAATAGAACTCAAATCACAATGATGAAAATAGGCTTTCTAAGAGGTCTCTGATCTCTTCTAGCTTGTTTCCAAGGTCTAGAAGATTTTATAGAAAGGAAAGAGAAAAAATTAGGCATGAGGTGCAATTCTGGTCAAGATATGATAGATTATGTAATGAGCTATAGGAAGCTATAGGCCTATTACACGTCTACTACAGGGTGTTATAGGAAACTCTCTTTTGATACAAGATCTCATTCAAGGGTGTTTTGAGGGTTTTAGAGGTGTCAAACTATTGGAAAAAGGTAGCAAGATGGTTAAAAAGGATGTGGAAGACATTTTCAAACCAAAAAAATTTCAAGAAACCATATGTCACAAGGGGAAAAAGGAAGGCTAATGGTCATTAGAAAAATTGTGATTTTTCTATGCATAAACAATTTTAGAAAAATGAGTGAAAATGGAATGAAGGTGTCAAGGGAGAGGGTGTGAATGCAATGGAGATTATGCCACTTTTACCTACAACACAACAAAGTTCACTTGCAAAGAGGAAAGTTATTTTTTTGTGCTTGAAAGACTACTAAACAAATGCATGAAAATAAAAACTACATTTTTGTGTTTGTATGTGCATAACCTACAACCAAGATTCTTAAGAGAAAGGGATGAGTAATGTACATGAGAGAGGCCACCGGGGCCATGATTGAGGAACAATTAGGTCATTAAGTTGCTAAGAGGATGAGAAAGACTATCAGTAGGGGGGTATTATAGGCCTAATTAGACATAAGTTAAGGCCCATTCTACCATCCTTCAACATATTAAACCTATATTTTTTCATTAGATGATATATTTTTAACTTTAATATGTTCATTAGGAAGGCTTAGATATAATTGCATATTTGTGCCTAATATTATTTTATTTTGTAGAATATTGTTAAAATATTGGGAATATTATGAAAACTTCGAGGATGATATAATATAGGGACTTGATTTCTACTATAGGATGGGACAAGATTGGATAATAAATGGACAAGATATTATGAAAATTATTGCACAACTTCTGGAGGCTGAGTGATTGAGGAAATCTAGGAATGTGTTCCTTGTCATTTAATGAAGATTCCTAGTGTTGGGAACTAGATCCACTTTTTTAAGTGTTTTGGAGGGAAAAATTTCCTCCTTTAAAGGAGGATTCTTCCCCATATATATTTATAAATAACAATTCGAATTTTCCTCTAGGGGCATGTATTTCTTAGTCTTCTTGTGGGGGTAACTTGTTATTTATTAGCTCCACTTTCATTTCTAGCATGGATGTACTTGGATTGATTCAAATGATGAATTTTGGTGCCATTTTTAGCTTCTAAAGCTTGGTTTCCTTCATATGAATTCCATTATCCTTGGGATTTTCCATCCCAGGATCCTTAGAGCCCTCTTGTACAATTTTTTATTTCCTTTGAATGTCTTTTTCACTTGCATCTCTTATTTCGACATTCATTGTTCATGTCTCTTTTGTTGTAGGTTACATTCGTTAAATGATTGAAGTGAGTTTTTTCTTAGGTTATTTACAGGATCAAAAACATGACGCATCCTTATAAAATATTTGAAAAATAATATTCATCATTGAGCTACCTGGATTGGTTTACTAGTTCACAAATCTAGAATTTCTGGAAGTCTCTTGTAGCAAACTAGTAGTAATTTTTTTGATATCTTTTAGAACTTGTTAATGAGATTCATTTGATTTTATTAAACTTGTGTTGAGTCATAAAAACATCTAAGTTAAGAAAAAATTTTACCCCATATCATTTTTTCTTTATTACGTTAGACATTTGGTAGGTTAACTAGCTCACTAGTTCTAGAATTTTTGGTTTTCATAGTAGTAATTTTCTGCTATTTTTTAGCACATGTTAACAAGTATTTGTTAATGATTCCACTTAGAATGGAGTCCCAAGACATCCTAGTTAATAATAATATAATAATAATAATAATAAAATATCATCTCATTTTCATTTGATTTTCTTGGGCATTCGACAAGTTATCTCGAGGAGTAGTAGCCTCGTAGAAATTTGTTTCGAGAGCTTCCTTGCAAGAATAATCTATGTCCTTTCTTGCATTTAATTTCTTGTAAAAGTAGAATAGGTTTGATTGTTGTTATTTAACTTAGGATTGGTGGCTTATCTCTATCGTTTCTCAATTGAAGTTGCTTCATTTCCTTCTTTCACTTGCTCAAAGGGAGTTAGACTAGGAAGAGGAAGGTCCCTGATGCACTTATAGTTTGAACCCCTCTTAAGTTTTTATGAACCCTAGGTTGATAATTTAAGTTGATAGCCCAAGGAGTTGCAGTATTCTTGTTTTAATACTAGGGTTCCTTATTAAGCATGAAAACCAGTCGGCGAGGGAAAATAATTCATTTTGGGAAGTATTCTTGAGGGAGCAGAGGCACAGGGAGAGAGGTTGAGAGGCTCCCAAGGATCATCCACATTGTATAGAGGGTAGAAACGATACAGGGACTAAGATAATTTAGGGATAGACAAATAACTCTGATGATAGCCATCTAAGAAACCATTGAGGCTTGTTGACTGATAATCATATAACGGTGGTTGTGCCTTATAGGATTGATAAGTAATCTGGAGGCTACGTTTGTTGATAACCTTGAGATATGGAGGCACCTAGGGCTAGTGGGATGATAACATCTAATTGTAGTTCCATGGGATTGGGCTGAGAATACAGATGAAACATTCCACTTATTTTCTAGAAAGTGCACTCTTATTCCTTCAAGGTAACATAGATAATAAACCCTCCATGTTATTAACTTTATATCTCTCTCCAAATCTGAATTGAGACTCTTTGTGTCCAAATCCCCAGAGATGTTGGGATGGTTTGTTATAAATCCCTCTAACTAAAGGAAAGTGTTACATACCTGATGTGAAATATTTGAATGATTGGTCGGTGAAGGCAGTGTACCCTTGAGACATGTTGTTTCGGTTGATGATATTGATTTAATCCCTTGATTAGAAGATGGATGTATGCCAATGACATGGTTCGTTGTATTTATTTGACTTTGATATCTAGTGGGTGGATATAAGGCATCATTGAGACACTATGTTTTAGCTAATAATATTTTTTTTAAACTCCTCTGAAAACACTCTACCTCAAGCTTTGGAATATGGCTCAAGGGTGACAACTACAACAAATACTTGGTTGCAACTTTTCTATGGTTGGGTGGAGAGTTGGAGTCCCACTCTCTATTTCCATAACTTTTATAAGATACGTATAACCTTATGTTTATGCTTATGATTACTATATTATCTTTTTTATTTGCATTATTATAATGACATGCTAATATTAAGGAGTGCTAATTATTGCACATGTCAATTGTAGAAAAAAAAATCGATTACAGGGTTGTAGTGATTTTAATTTAATTCTCAAATGTGCAATTTATACTTGTGAATCGAATTAGAAAAGCAACTAGCTTACAAAATGAAAGAAAAGATAGATTAGCGACCTAAAAATTACCCTCTTCGAGGGGTAAACCTCCTTTACATACATAAATGAACAATTATTGGATGACACAAATGATAATATGTCCTTAATATATATAGGCGTCTAAGGGGTCATAATATAATCAAAGAATACATAACAATAATAATTTAAGGGAACAACAATAACAATAGTGGGATTATATGGGGCACAACAATAACAACATGGGAGATACATGGGCACAATAATAAAAATAGGGGGCAACACTAACAATAAAAATAATGAGGATACATTAGTATTGCAGGGACCTAACATGCCCCTCTCCTCGAAAAGAGTGTTTTCCTCAAGCCTTGATTAGTACTGAATGGTTCTATATAAAATTCTCATCCTCCATTGTGGAATCTTCAGGCGGTAAGTTCTTCCACTTAATGAGATACTCTGAAATTAATTGATTCTGTATTTTCTGGGTTCTTATTTCTGTGATTGCTTCAAGCTCAAATATGATTTTTCCTTCTTCATCAAGTTCTGGAAACACTATTTGAACTAGGAGCTTGTCAATGATAACCTTATTTAAGCATGAAACATGGAAAACTAGGTGTACTCGAGAAGATGCAGGCATCTCCAATTTGTATACCATGGTACCAATCTTTTGCAATTTGTTGTAAGGACAATATTACTTGGGTGATAATTTCGTATCCTTCTTAGCTTGCTTAAGGGACATTTGTTTATATGGTTATAGCTATAAAAGTACCCAATCTCCTACATCAAAACTTCTTTCAGTCTGATGCTTATATGCTTGTTGTTTCATTCGATTTTGTGCTAGAGTGAGGTTATGATTTATGAGTTGCAGAACTTATTGTGGATGCTTGATATGATCTTCCACTGCTTGAACCTTAGAATTTTATCTTAAAGATGATGTGATGGATGGTGGATGATATCCATAAAGTGCCATAAATGGGGTCATTTTTCCCGCAAGATGGAAGGAAGTGTTATACCACCATTTAGCTAGAGGTAACCACTTGACCTAATGTGTTTGTTTATCATATACAAAGAAAAAAAGATATCTTTCTAAACATTTGTTCACTATCTTAGTTTCCTCGTCAAATTGAGGATAATAAGATGAGCTATGAGCTAATTAAGTACCAAGAAAAGAAAATAATTCTGTCCAAAAATTTCTAGTGAAAATGGGATCTCTATCATTTACAATAATCTTTGGGTTTCCATGTAGCTTTTGAATTTTTTCCATAAATGCAGTCGAAACTGTAGTGGCATTAAAAGGATGACATAATGCACAAGAGTGTGCATACTTGGTAAGTATATCAAATACCCCCATGATGACACTATTTCCTTCAGGCTTGGGTAAACTTGTGATAAAATCCATTAACACCTCCTCCCAATGCTAACTTAGAATGGCTAAAGGTTGTAACAAACCCGAGGTCTTAATTTTCTCAAATGTATTTTGTTGGCAACCAAGAATTCTCCCACAAACTTTATAATATCATATTTAAGGTCATCCCAAAAAAAATCCTCCTTGACCCTATGGCAAGGTTTTAAAAATCCTAAGTGCCCTCATAAGGGGGAGATGTGCAATTCCAAAATAATATTTTTCTTGAGTTTGGAATTCTTACAAAGATATAAGCGATCGTTGTACCATAATGAATCATTTTCCTAGCTAAATGTATTAGTTTTATTGGGATCTTGATTCAACTTTTGAATGAGTGTCCACACCTCTTCTTCATTCTTCCATGCATCCCTTGTTTTAGTTATCCAATCAAGTTGGAGAATAGAAACGGCACAAAACAATGCTTCCACATCCTCATCCTTTCTTGAAAGTGCATCTACAACAACATTTTTCTTCCCTTTTTTTAAAAGTATTTCAAAGTCATAGCCCAACATCTTTGTGACCCATTTTTTTTGCTCTTATGAAGATAACCTTTGTTCCAAAATGTATTTAAGACTATCATGATCTATTTTTACCTCAAAGTGTCTTCCCATTAGGTAAGGTTTCCATTGCTTTAGTGCATGTAGTATTGCCAACATTTCCTTCTCATAAATAGGTTTGTGTAAATAATTTTCTTTGATTGGATGAATTTTAAAAGCAATGGATCTTCCTTATTACATTAAAACAACACTAGCTCCATTTCCTAAGGCATCACATTCCACAATAAATGTTTTTATGAAGTCTGGCATAGCTAAGGCTGGTGCTTGGCACATTACCTCTTTAATTTGTTCAAAGGACTTAGTTGATCCTGGAGTCCAAGAAAATGCATCTTTCTTCAACAATGTTGTTAAATGTGTTGATATTCTCACATAATTCTTAACAAACTTGTGACAATACCCTGTCAACCCGATAAATCCTCAAAAATGCTTTATGGTTGTGGGGATTTCCCATTCCTTAATGGATTTAATTTTGTTAGGGTCTACCTTAACACCCTCATGAGATATAATATGACCCAAATATTCCACCTCCTGTACTCAAAAGAAAAATTTATTGGTTTTTGCATATAATTTTTTCTCCTCCAATAGTTTGAGCACCATGTCAACATGTTTAATGTGATCCTTCCAAGACTTGTTGTACATTAGTATATCGTAAAAAATACTGAAAAAACTTTTCTATGGAAGGGTTTGAAAATGGAATTCATCAAACCTTGAAATTTGAAAGGGGCATTAGTAATGCCAAAAGGCATGACCAAAACTTCATAATGACCCTCATGAGTTTTGAGTGTTTTTTTGGAATGTATTCAATCTTCATTATAATTTGATGATATGTTGAACGAAGATCAAACTTGGTGAAATAAATTGCTCCATATAATTCATCCAACAATTCATCAATAATAGGAATGGAAAATCTTTCTTTAGTAGTGAGCTTGTTGAGCTCCCTATAATCTGGACATATGTACCATGATCCATTCTTCTTATGCACCAATACTACTAGAGCAGAGAAAGAAATTTGACTAGGTTGAATTATATCGACCTCTAGCATTTCTGCAACCATATGTTCAATTTCACACTTTTGGGCATAGGGATATCTGTAAGGTCTCATGTTTGGAGGAACACTTCTTGGAATCAAATTAATAGAATGATCATGATCATGAATATTTGGAACTCCTTTGGGAGTCTCAAATACCTTGGAATGATATTCCAAGACTTTTTCTAGACATGTAGAAATGGATTATTTCAATGTTTGAACCTCTAGTGATCATAATTTTGCAATTACGCCTCATTTGTCTTTCTTCAAAAGCTTTGTCATGAAATTAGAGATGATTATTTTTCCTAGTTTCCCTCTGATACCTCTTAATTAAACTTCCTTTCCTTCCCAAAAAAACTTGAAGAAAAGTTCTTGAAAATTAAATTCTCTCATCCCCAAATATTGTAACCATTGGACTCCTAGTATAACATCAGCACCACCCACTAGAATGGAAATCATTGGAATATTCAATACATATTCCCCCATGGTTAGCTTGATATTAGGGCACTTTCCAGAGAAATTTACAGTTCCTCCATTTGCAACCATTACTTGACATTATGGTTTTTGATATAGAAAATAATTCAATTCCTTAGCTATATTACAATGAATAAAATTATGGGTACTACCTGAATCAATCAACACTATTACCTTATTCTTCTTGATATATCATTCTATATTGAGAGTTTGAGTGGTAATTCCTTCTAATGCATTAAAATATATGGTCGAATTCATTTCGTCTTTATATAGGGTTGGTCCTTGGTGTATATCCTCTTCTTTTGATGTTTCTTGTTCCTTTTCTTCCTCCTCTTCACAATCTATGTAAAATAATTTCTTCTTAGCACACTTATGACATTTAGTGTATTTTCTATCACAACTATGAAAAATCCCTTTTCCTCTTTTTTCCTCCAATTTGTGTGGTTTCAACCTTGTAAGTTGTGGATAACTAAGAGAAGAAACACTTCCATCTTTATAGTTGTGAGTGGTATAATTCCTTGTTTCCATAATTTTCCTTTCAATTTTTCTTGTCACCCTAAATGCCTTCTCCAATGAATCAGGTTCCCAAAGTTGAATCTCATGTTGGATGTTATCCTTTAAAGTCGCTATGAAGACATCAATTCTATGCTCCTCTGGAATATGAGTTAACTTGATATTCAATTTTTGGAAATCCTTAATGTGCTCTACCATTGAACCCTTTTGTCTGAGATTTATCAATTGGCTAAAGAAGGTGTTTCTCTTTGTATCCTAATAATGTGTTATCGTTTCCTACATACAAAATGACCAAGTAAAAAGTGGCTTATGAATAAAAAAAAAAACTTATTTGGTTCTAAATATAAATATGCAGTGTGTACCTTTTGTGAGGGTTTCACATCATGTAGATTGAAATATTGCTCCATCTATAGTATCTATATTACCAAATCCTTGTCATCAAACTTCCTCATATCAATATTTGGAACGCGGTTGGTCTTCAACAAGATTTAGATTCCTTAAAATCATGATTAACATTCCTTTTGTTATCATCATGAGTTTCATGGAATACCTTGACACCATTAGGAAGAATTTCTTGTAGCAAATTTGTCAAACCTTCAAGCCTTCCATTTCTGCTTTTAAACCATCCTTCAACCCTTCCATTTTTGTTTCTAAACCATACTTCAAGCCTTTCATGTCCCTTCTTTTTTTTATTCTAAGCGATTCATTCTAACATTGATCATCACTTCCAATTCATTTTTGGTTATTCTTTGTGAGAGTTAAATTTTGTGCACTTGATCTACTAATTTTGATATATCATGTTGCATTTCATCATTGTCTTCATGCGTCATAGAAGATATTTTTTGTTTCTTAATATGCATGTCTATATTTTTGTTCTAAGACATTTTGGAATCAAACAATGATATATATGCTTCATTATGCCCTTTTAATCACTCCAAATTGGTTTTTCAAACAAAAGTTATGCAAACTTTTAGAAAACATATGCACTTTTTTTTTCTTTCTAGGACCTCAATATTGAAACTATTGTATCTCTATAATTTCATATCTGCAAGGCCTCGAATTTAGTCTTACGGTATCCCTCTAAGTATTATTTCCAAACCCACAATTTATATCGATATTGGATTCTTCAAGAAATATTTATGCCCAATCTCCCACAATTACCTGATTATAGACTAGTTCAGTAGACAAACATTGTATGGAATGCCACATATCATTGTTTTAAACTTCACCCATGAAAATGATATATGAAAAACTAAATTCCGTTCAATTTTAGTTGATTTTTACAACATTCAAATCTGATTCTCAAAGAGAAATTTACGTTATTTTTACCTAGGTCACTTATTTGAGGTTGAATTCAGGAGCTTGCAAAAACCCTAACTTCTTCGAACCATATTTCATAAAATGTATCTAAAAAAGATTTGAAATTTCTACATGAAGTTAACCAAGATTTTGACTCCACGTACTCGAAATTCCATCTTTTGAATCGTTGTATAAAAAAAGTTATAGCAAAAATTCCAAGATGGCATGTTTGAAGTAGTGAAACCCTAGAATCGAAAGCTCTAACCCCCCATGTTATGAAACCAGCTCACAAAACACAAGAAAATATAGATAGATGACTTAAAATTTATCCTCTTCAAGGGGTAAACATCCTTTACATTACATAAATGAACAATTCTTGGATGATACAAATGATAAGACCTCCTTGGTATATATAGAAGTCTAAGGGGTCACAATATAATCAGATCCTACATAACAATAATAATGCAAGGGCACAACAATAACAATAGTGGGATTCTATGGGACATAACAATAACAACATGGGGGATACATGGGCACAATAGTAACAATAGGGAGATACACTAACCATAACAATAAGGGGAATTGTTGGGCATGGAATCCCCCCAAGGCATGTTTTGGGGCTTAAAGCCCAATTTTTGACCAAGCATATTGTAAATACTCCACGAATTGTGGGCATGGAGCGCAAAGTTATAATTGAGTCACAAGGTTTTCTGCCCTTGGTTTTGTATTGTAACGTCAGCTTGGAAGATCTACCCATGGTCCGCAGACCATGGGATTGTATAAATAGAGCGAGGCTCTAAGTTGTAAAATAGATAACAATTCAATGAGAACAAGGAATTGAGTCTGATCTAAGGGTAGAGTTGAATCTTGTGAGTCGTAGAGTAGGAGAAGGCTCTACAGCTGAGAGCGCAAAGGCCTAGTAGTCCGTAGCTGGCTGCACGGAGCCCTGTAGCTCAATGCATAGGGAAAGTCGAGTTTGTAACAGTTGGAAGTATTAATAAAGAGAAGTTTCCTATCATTTCTATGTATTTATTTCCTATTTAATGCATATGTTACATTGGGTATGATTTTCACTTTTAATGCTTATATGATGCACGAATGTGTATGCTATATTAATTAAGTAACCGCAAGGAAGAACATCTGTTCTCACGAAGATAACTAAGATCTGTCACTAAGATAAGTAAGATATTTAGTCTAGGTTGGGAAATAGTGCAGATCGCTGCCCTAGCAGCACAAAAGCATCTCAGACCCTGGTTAGGGTTATGCGAAGGCAAATAATTCAGGGTGCGAAGGGCAAGGAACTGTGCAAAGTAAGCTGCACGAAGGCACTACCAGTTGGATCCGATCAAACCTTTAGATATCTCAAGGGTGCGGAAACCTATTTCTAGCATGCCCCCATACTACCTTGGGTGAGACCTTTGTCCGCGCTCTACGGACTGTTGCCGAAAGGGCCAATAGTACAGGGATTTGTTTGGCTAATTAACTCTGAAACTGGGTTAGGCCACAACAAGCCAACAAATGGTTCCATTGTTGGGACCGGAATATACATAGAGCTGTTTGATTTCGCATCACTAGAATCCAACTAAGAAGGAAATCGAAGGTTGGATTAACAGAATAATTCACAAGTTCGTGGTGCAGGAGGACAGGAATCTGCAACTATCAAAAGAAGAGTGGTTAGACTACTACTTATACAAAGAGATCCATGAAATTTTCTTCGTGTCATTCCCCACTAAGCTATATGAGTGGACCACAAAGCTAACAGATAACCAAGGATGGTGCAAGCTCGAAAATCCTATTGTGTGGACCCTAGAGTTGGTGCGCAGGTTAGAAGCATCAAAAGATAAGATCGCATGCACTGTTGATCACTAGCTTGATCGAATTATAGGAGGATTCATTAATGAATTCATGGTAGATACTTCAGTCAACTACAGTGAGGCAGAGTAACACTTCCTCAAAGCACCGCAAGGTAAGTACGTTAGGTCTTTGAACTCTTGGATTAAAATGCTCTTATGTGAAAAGTGGGTTATACGAATACATTGATGTTCAAGGCTATGTGAAGTGGGAGAATTTACAGAAATGAAGGTAGTACAAAACTAGAAGCTAGCCCCTTGATTTCACCTCCACAAGGGAATGAGGAAGAGCTTGCGAAGGTCTCACTAAGGAGTGCGATTAGTTTGATAAGGCAAAGGATTTCGTGCATACCACCCAAACCCACACCACCACCAATTTTGCCATCATAACCTCCATCTTCACCCGTACCATCCCCGCCACCATCGCATTTTGATATGGCGAGCTTGGTAAAGCTACTTGTGTTCAAAGGAGTCAAAAATCAAGATCTCGACTAGTTTTGGTTCGTGGTAAAAGCTGTCTAGGAAGCGTAGGGAGTGATAGACGATAATATCAAGAGAGAAATATTGGTTAGTGCTCTGTAGGATTACGCACTGACCTGGTACATTAACCATTCAAGAAATCATCTGAATGCAGGAATCACGAAGGTCCAAGCCACACTAACTAAGGAATTTAGCAGGTCGAAGTCCGAAGCGCAGTCAATAATTGGGTTCAAAGAAATCGCGATGCTACCAAGTGAGACTCCGTGGGATTTGGATCAAATGTTGAAAGGTATGATCCGCGAAGCCAACGTGACTCTGACAGAGGGACAAAACCCCGCATGGTTTGTAGCATCCCTAGCTCTGAATCTAAGGAATGCATTCTCACAGCAAAGAATAACAACTCAAGCCGAAGCATTAGAGACCGTGATGAGGCTGCAAGAAACCCCGATGCAGGATCCTAGCCTAGGAGTTCAGCAGATCCACACACAGTCGAAAACCTTGTGCCTGGAGATGCAAAGTTTTAAGAAAGACAAAATAGTTCGCCAAGAGGTGCGCGAAGAAGTATGGTGCGTAAAATTCAAGGGTCAGGGGCATGACAAGGACCATTGCCTGGTGTTTGCGAATTACCTCACGGGAGGAGGACCAATGTCGTTGAGACCAGAGGCACAAGCAGGGCCTAGCGTGGTTCATGCGTTATGGTGCACGATTTGTCAAATAGGAGGGAGGCATGCCATATACAACTGCCACTTATTGTAGAAGTACACGCAGAATTCCCAGCACTTGTTTTTTTAATTTTTGTAGGTCAGTAGGACATGATGAGCACACCTATAGAAGTTATGAGATGATTATGGATAGGACTCCTACCTATAGAGTTTAGGCTAAAACACGGCCACTTGACCAGAACACAGGGAGTTGCGCAGACCATATTTTAGGGGCGCAAACAAGGCCGAGGTGGAGGAGGACCTGGAAGAGGTCACGAACAGCTAGTATGTTACAATTGCGAAGGGCCAGGACATTATGCCCACGATTGTATGAATCTGACACATCCATTGTGCTTGTACTGTACATTGCTTGAAGATGAGATGGAAGATTGTCCCCCACTAATAGTGAGGCTACGCGATAAATGAATGCTCCAACCTAAACCGTCTCAGAGCCTGCAAATGATGAGGTCTTAGCCACACAAAGAAGATCCTAATGTGAACATTGTACTCCGGAGTGGAATTACGACAGGGGATGACAAAGGCAAGCAGCCTGAAGAGAGTCCTTGGGTCCACAAGGCTCCTGAAAAAAACTAGAATTTGATTTGGAGCACACTAAGGAAACATTCACCGAAGCTAAGGAGAGCTTTGCTGATGCCTCCACTTTAGGAAGCAAAGACAGAACAGAGCTAGAAATGGACCCCTCGATACTCCCAACGTTCCTAGAAACATGCATTAAGCTGCTGTGTGACAGTAAGGCTGTAAAAGGCCTACAGGAACTCATCAATCAATGCAGTGGAGCTACGCCAGGTGAACTACGTGTAGTCAGAAAGGTTGGAAAACATGCGATGAGGAGAAGAAGAGAAATGAGATTGAGCATGCAAATTGGGGAATACGAGATGGATCAAGTGATTCTAGACTTGGGATCAGACATGGAAATTCTGCCAAAATAGACATGGGAGTAGATGGGGAAGCCTATGCTACAATGGTTTCCTATCCAGCTGCAAATGGCGAACCAGCAGAAAATCCTACCTATGGGACGATTGCAGGGAGTCACTGTAGATATCGAGGGAGTGAGTGTGCTCGTAGATTTTCAAGTGATAGAGATTGTTGATGACAGAAACCCCTCTACCCCATGCTATTAGGGATAGATTGGGCCACTGACATGAATGTGGTAATAAATCTAAAGAAGCGCAAGATGTTTTTTGAGAACAAGTCTCTGCGTGTAGTTGTACCGCTAGACCCTATAGAAGGATCGCATTGCACAGAGCCAGTGCACGACTATGAGAGTGATGACGAACTAGATTGAATCTAAAAGATAACCGTGTGGGAATAAGACATGGTGAATCCAACTGTGGATGGATGAATCTCACGAGAGCGCGAAAGCTCCTATCCATCAGATTCGGACGAGGAGATAGAACAATTGTAGAATCGGTTACACGAGGTAGCCACGCTGAATTGTAACATGATGATGAAATCGCTATGCTGTGTGTAAATGGAGGTACGGGATCTGCCTATGTATGATGGGTTAAGAGAGGTAGATGATTTCTTAAACAAGTTAAAAAACGAGGTGCCAGAACAACAGTGCTTTGAAGCGTTGAAATGGGTGCTACGCGCTACGCCTGCAAGGTGGTGAGGTACATACCAAGGAAGCTTTGGAGACTGGCACGCATATAGAAGGATAATGCATGCACGATTTAGGAATCCCATAATACGATTGACGAATAAATATGGGGGAGGGGATAATCCATGCACACATCTGTCCGCATGGGTACGAGCATATGGCAAACAACCTGCGTAGAAGCACATGAACTGTGCCTTGATTGATTCAGTCCACGCGTAGGTGTTAGGGGGGAAAAAATATGTAAAGCTCCTCAAAAGAGAGCAACAGAGTGAACAAAAGATGGTCGCCTAGAATGGTAACCATACGGAGGCATTTAGTGAAGTATGTGAAGCTCTAAATGAGTTTTGTTGCGTGTAGCATAGGAATTGGGACCTACACGTACCAGTAGTCCTATGGGTGTATAGGGTGACATGCAGGAAACTAACAGGATGGACTTCATCTATGCTGAGTTGTGGAATAAATACAATACTCCAAATAGAGTACTGCAGACCTACTCTGCACATGGTAGTGTCAAGGGATATGAAGGGTCGTCGTGCCTTGGAAGGAGGAACCGCGTAGTTAGAAGTTGAAGAAGAGTGCGCAAAGTCTAATGGCGAAAGTCAGCAAAATGATCTTAGGCTTTAGGAACTTATGAAAGAAAGGGTGCAATTAAGGAAGAAAAGTGTTCTGATGGAAGTAGAAGTCAAGAAGCTTGAGGACAAGATAAAGAAATATTTTCTCGATAAAAAAACTAGGGTGGTAAAATAGCGTGCGTGCAATCACGTTGAAAAATTTGGGGACTATCGCTATGAAGTGATCACCATGCTGCCACATATTGCCAAATGGATCAACCAGGATGGGGAATTGCAGATAAGCGAGTACACGATGTGGCCAACAACGATACAAGATGGATGTTTTCCAGGAAAGGAATTGGAAGGATGGTTCGAACATTACATGGGTGGCACGGTCACCCGATTGGCCATGGGAGCTACAATCTTAGCACTCCAAGTAGTTGAAAGGAGGTGCAGCCACCTGATTGGCCATGGGAGCTACAGTCTTAGTGCTCCAGGAAGTTGAAAGGAGGCGCAAGACTATAAACTATTCTGCGCACAAGCTGCACGATGTTGGAGCTACGTGCAGGGGTAAGGTGTCACAAGGTCTGCAACTGCACAAGAGGGGTTGTGTTGATGCGCGAGTTGGCTGGAAAGTGACCGTTGAAGTCACTATTCATGATGTGATAATCGACTTGAGGCCGAATGGAGCGGACGACAAGCATTTAAGATGCGATTTATGGGCAAGATTTGCGGAAATTTTCTGCCAAGGGAGAATTAATGAACCATATTTGGGGGGAACAGTCGAATTCAAATTCAAAAGGTGTTATAAATTACATAGGGATACCCAACAAATAACACTTGGTCATTTGCAAATTGAGATATTAAGTCGAGCCCTGGTTACTGTTTGGTCAATTTAGTGTGATCTAGATTGCTATTTATAATGTCAACCCGGGGTTCGTAAACTGACGAAGTGAGGTGTACTATATGTACTTAGATAACCATTTCCTTAGGCTTTTGTCGTTTTAAGCTTTTTAGTTTGTTTTTGGATTTTATTTTTTTCTTAATGTGTGGTGGTGAAAGTGAAGTGTGAAGTGTGTGGAGTGTAGATGGTGATGGTTTCTAAACTTGAAAATGCTCAAAAGAAAGCTTTAAAATAAAATCGATTCTTAAGAGAAAACAAATGCATCAAATAGTGAACTAATGACAATGGCCCAGTATCCTTGCTGCTGAAAATGAAAAGAAAGCAAAAACTTGAAAAACAACTCAAACTTAAAGCAAAGCAGCTAATTCACACTACTTTAACTTTTCAGATCCTTTGCCCTTCGACTCAATCTACCTGGTGGGAAGTAATCATAAACAAGTTAAGTAATATGATATTCAATTGTTCAAGAAAGTAAATTGCATAAAAGAAACTAATCACACTACTTGAATTCTTCAAATCATTTACCCCTCAGCTCAATCTACCTTGGGGAAGTAATCATGATCATATCAAGCAATATGATAACTAAATGTAAATTGCAGAAAAGAAATTAATCACACTACTTAAACTCTTTTAGTCCTTTACCATTCAGCTCAATCTACTTTATGGAAAGCAACCATGAGTAAGTAATATGACAACTAAATCACACTACAGTTAGTAATATTCTGATTTCCCTCTGATATAGTCATTTGACCACAGAAAGAAATCATAAATTGTTAAGCAGTATGATATCTAACTAGTAGAAAAAGAAATAAGCAAATCACAACTTGAAAAGGACAATGATGAATGTAAACTCCAGAAAATAAAAGTTAGCAGGAAGGACAAGATGATCTCATATGCCAAAAGTTATTAAAAAGATGAAAAATTGCCCGGGCTTCCTAAGAGAACCTGCAAAAAGCACTGATCAGTTTACAGCTCTAAGAAAACAAAGGTAAAGATATGAACAACAGAAACATAAAACAACATATTATGTACAAGCTAATGATAAAACAAAAACATAATGAAACTAGATAAACACTTTACAAGGCTTCAGCGTGCAGGGGCCCTCTGCCACTTCAGCCAATCAAATAATCACACTGCTATCTTCAGAAAAGTCTTCTCATGTATTTAAATCAACAACATATAAAACAACGGGGTGATAAGATAACCAACAGCACGGAAATTACATAAACAGTTCCAAATTCACATGTATCAAAAGTCTCTTTACAACGTTCAACAACGCGTTATTTATAATGCAAAATACTACAGCTAACTAACAACTACTACACTTTTAACTGCGTTGCCATAGACACGTAGATCTCTTCAGCCGAGATCTAGTGTAACTGTCGTTATGCTTCTTAAATCTTCGGAGTGGTTGGCTGTTAGATTCACGGTTCAGGAACGATCTCCAGGTGTGCTGGTGCCTTCGTGTGCTGAGAACTAAGCCACGTATCATTCACGTGCCCAAAACAGTGACGTGCCACCGCTGAACTCTTTGGTTGGCCTCGTCTTTGACTTTGGTTGACCGCGACCTCTCATGGATGATTTGGCTGATTCGAAGGGACACGTTCCATGTACCTGCCATCTAGAGCTTGCCCATGCAGCTCGTTCCTTCAGAGGACACCTGGAGCACAACTTTTAACAAAATAGTTGCGGAATCCTGTGCTGGTTGCAGAAATTGACAAGTTTCCGCAGCTGCATGAACAAAAAACTAAACCAAACAACAGATATCAGTATAGTTAGAAAACCATATAAACAATCCTTTTTAGACTATAATGCAATGATTTAACCACTGGATGAATGAAGTGAGTGGAGAATGAGGGCTAATAGGGTGTATAGGAAGGTGCAAGGTTGAGGCTCAACATACCCCCACTGTGAAGGTGTTGCATGTCCTCATGCAACCAAAATTGAGTGATTTCTCTTTTAATCCACATGCTCCGAGGCTTCTGCAAGGACATCTGGTCCTCTTTTCTTTTTCTTTGATGCCATCATCATCATCATCCTTGGTTTTCTAACCAGACATTTGAACTTGAGGTTAATTAGAGCTCTGGTTAACTTTTTGCATCTCTTCTTCAATCTTCTGTTCTTCTTCTGCCACAGTCCTAAATGAAGCGTGGTATTATCATGGACCATTTTGTCTACCTTACCCTGCTCTTTGAGTGCTTCATTTTCTTGTATTATGTGTCTATTTAGGACTTCTAGCTCAAATACTTCTTGTTTCAGAGACTGAACCTGTGCATCAAGTGGCAGAGAAGTACTTGGTCCTGCAGCTGATTGTTCTAAGGATTCTAGGTCATTGTATACCTCTTGCTGATTAGGATCCACCTCAGGTGATTTTCTCTGTCTAAACTCAAAATCTGGTGGAGGAGGACTGCTTGCTCCTTCTGCCCGAAAAGGACTTTCCTCTCATGGAGGACTTGTTTCAAGGCTTGGCTGTTATGGAGATTTCTCAAGTATTTCTTCACTTAAATCAATAAAGTGGGACTGATCTCCCTTGGTTTTCTTCCATTTTCCTTTTAGCCGAGAGCTCCTTCTCAAGGATGAACTCATACTTGTCTTTTCTGCACTCTGTTTCCCTTTCTGCTGTTTCTTGGTCATGGCAGCAGCTTTGAGATCTACTAGCCTTTCTGACAGAGGCTAGTAGTATTCTTCTAAGGATTTCTCAGGTGATGGAGAGACCTCTTGAGTGGTTATTTTTCCCTTTTCTTTCTTTTGTTTCTTATTCTTGGGCTGGTCTTCTTCCTCTTTTTGGACAATTTCTTCAATTTCTTTTGGAGGGGAGTCTTGGGCTGTAACATTTTTATCCCTCCTCCTACTTTTCCTTTGGATTTTTAATGGACTACTTCCAGAGGCCTCAGATGGCTCTTGAAAGTAGTTTCTTGTTAGAAATTGTTCCCAAGTGTCATTGGTTTTCTTTAACTGCTCCTCAATCAGAATTCTTATGAGCCCATGATGGTAAAGATGTGGCTTAATGTTACCTACATGCTTTTGAACCGTAACACTCATCTTCTTTAAACTTGCTAGCAGAAAATGTGGTAAATTAAGAACGTGACCATCTATAAAATTCATCATTAACCTCACATGATACATGTACATAGAGCCAAAACGGCCCTGACATGTAATAAATTTCTGTATGACCAACAATAAACCAGACCATTTTTCTTTCAATACATGCACAGGGATTCCTCTTGTGAATACGGTGGTATCCATACCTTGATTTCGTAGCATAGTTCTCCAAATTTGATCATCTACGCTCCTATTTTTGAACCATTTTTCTCTGTCTTGAGGCAGGCCTATAGCTGCTACTATTGTGGCCTAGGTCACCACAAAATTTAAGTCTCCCACCTCCACTGTTTGTCCATTAAAGGACCTTGCAAAGGTTTTAGTCACTTCCTTATTATACCCTTTGAATTTCTGAATAAACCGGAGCCATTTGGCTTTCTTTAATAACTCCTTGACTTGGGGATAACCCTCCAAGTATTTTGATCCTTCCAGCTCGGCTCTCAGTAATTTTCCCATCCTCGGCTTTAAATTCACTGAGGGTTTTTCTACGTATGAGGGTTAAGGAAGAATGGCTTTGTCACAGGGTTTTTAGGAGAGACTGTAGTGACTATAATCGGGGTTTAGGATGACTGCAGTGGCTGCAATCAAAGCGTCAAGCAAACTGTAGTGACTGCAGTCAGAAACAGAGGAAATGCCCGAATCACAGGAAAAATAGTGGGTGAGCAGTGGTGGCCGTGATCGAGTTCATAAAATGAGCATGAGTATATGCGGGGATTATGATATGAGTGGAGTAACGGCAGGATTCTCCCAAGTCAGGTGATTGTATGTGAGATTTACACGTCTCAAGCAGACGGCTGCGGAAATTATGGCTGGGAAGAGCCGTAATACAATAGGTCACGTCTTAGGAGTACGGGTCATAAATAGAAGTATAGTCATTTTTGAGTTTGAACTCGGAGTAATCATAAGGCCGTTAGGAAAAATGAATGCAAGGTGTATGGAATGCTATTGCGGAATAGGAATGGTAGTGGGTGAATATATTAAATCATTGCACATAGAAGAACCAGTTATGGGTTAATAACTATACATAATGATGACTTGAAATGTTGTTTGATAGAGATTTTTGATCATACCTTTGGACACTTGTCATTCTTTGCTCAAAATTTCTAACCAGTTGCTCCTTTTTTTGATATTTTGAAGATGCCCCATGTCCTTAGTTCATGTAGACCTGCATTGCATGCTTTTGGCACTAACAGTTGATTGTATTTTGAAAACAGAGTGATGCTGGCTGTGGAAATCGTTTCTAGCTGCGGAAACAGGTTCCAGCTGCGGAAACGTGGCCAGCTGCGGAAACTGAAACAACACCCCCTGATCTGGCACAAGATAGTTTAGAGGAAAATAGTTGAATGAAAATAGTCCTGAAAGGGGACTTTTATTGATGAAATGGAATGGAATGAAAATGGAGTGAAAATGGAGTGAGAATGATGATGAAAATGAAATGGAAGTGGAATGAAATGGAATGAGTGAGTGAGATGGAGTGAAGATGGAAAGAACATGAGAGGAGATTTTTTTTTTTGGAAAATATAGAGTGTGAGGTGCCCCTGATTTTCACTCCATATTTTCTGTATAAGACTGCCAATCCATGATTGGTTTTCAGGCTTATACAATTTATTTATTTATTTATTTTTATTTTTTTCAGAAACTACAAGAAACCAAGATTAGGCTGATGGGGGAGAAGGATTCTTCTCCACCAGCCTTATTGTAGAATTCTCTTGGAATATTTTGACAAACTCTTCTCTAGAAAGTGGCTTATGATAAACTTTCAATCGGTGTCCATTCACAATAAGAGGAGTCTGAAATTCATCAATGGTCTTGATTCTTACTGCTCCATTGTCAAAGACTTTATCAATCTCATATGGCCCAAGCCAATGAATCTGAAACTTTCCTTTGAAGTCTTTAAACTTGGAATCAAACAGTAAAGCCCAATCTCCCTCTTGAAACTTTCTCTCTTTAATATATCTGTCATGCCACTTAGCTCTTTGATGTTGAACTAGATCAGTTCTTAGAATTGCATCTTGTCTGATCTCATCTAGCTCATTCAGTTGTTCCATTCTGTGCTTTTGGGCTTCTGATAGATTCATCCCCAACTGAACTGCCATCTTGAAGGTCTTGACTTGAAACTCAATGGGGAGCAGGACTTCTTTCCCATAAACAAGTTCATAGGGAGAATGCCCTGTTGTGTTCCTCCATGTAGTTCTGTAGGCCCATAAGGCTTTAGAAAGCCTTTCTGCCCAATCTCTTCTATGGAGATGAACAGTTTTGGTGATGATGCTCTCAAGAACTTTATTTGTAGATTCCACTTGGCTATTTGCTTGAGGATGGTAAGGAGTAGATTTTCTATGCTTGATTTTATATTCTTCCATCAGCTTCTCCATCAAGTTAGATGTAAATTGACTTCCCTGATCTGTCACAATTTCTCTTGGGACACCAAAACAAGTAAAAATATCCTCAAAAAGAAATTGAACAACTGAATTTTCAGTGGCAGAAGGCAATGCCTTGGCTTCTGCCCATTTAGTGACATAATCACTGCAAACCAATATGTATTTCTTTTGTCTAGAAGGTGGATTAATTGGTCCAATGAAATCTAAAGCCCATTTTTCGAAGGGTTCGATGAGTACCTGTGGTTGTAATGGCATTTCATTTGAAAGAGTCAGTCTCCCAACTCTCTGGCAGCTGTCACACCTTCTGTCACATCATCTTTGAAGAGAGAAGGCCAATAATATCCTAAAGAAAGGATTTTATAGGCCGTCCTCGTGTCAGCAAAGTGTCCACCACAAGGTTCATCATGCAATGCCTTGAGGATGTCAGGCATTTCATCTTCCCGAACACATCTCCTGATCACACAATCTAGCCCTGTTTTAAACAATTCATTAGAAATCCATGAATAATTTGAACTCTCCTGAATAATTTTCCTTTTTTCATTAGGAAATAAGTGTGGAGGTAGCTTCCCTATAACCAAATAGTTAGCAATATCTGCATACCAAGGAGCCTTAGTAGTTACTGCAAACAAATATTCATCTGGAAACTTATCCTCTACAGGAGAATCTTCGTTAGTATTTTGGATTCTCGACAAGAAATCAGCTACTGTATTTTGTTTCCCTGGTCTATCCAACACAGTAATATTGAATTCTTGTAAAAGTAAAAGCCATCTTGTAACTCTGCCATTGGTAACAGGTTTGTTCATGAGATATCTAATGGCAGAATGATCAGTATGGACAAAAGTTTCGTAGCCTGTTATATAATGTCTAAACTTGTTGATTGCATGAACAACATCTAAGAACTCTTTCTCAGTCACAGTATAATTTAACTCGGTGGGAGTCAAATTTTTACTGGTGTAGTAAATGGCATAAGGAACTAAATCCTTTTGACCCAACACAGCTCCAAGAGCTGTATCTGAAGCATCTGTAGAAATATGGAAAGGAAGTTTCCAATTTGGCCCTCTCAAAATAGGTGCTTCAGATATTCTTGTTTTCAAAGCTTCAAATGCAGATTGACAATTAGGATCCCATTTGAATTCACAGTCTTTTGTAAGTAATTTAAAAAGAGGAGATGCTATTTTGGTGAAGTTTTCAATAAATCTTCTATAATACCCAGTAAACCCAAGAAAACTTCTAACATCTTTTTGACAATTTGGAATAGGCAGCTTGGAGATGACTTCAACTTTTGATCTATCAACCTTAATTCCATCTCCTGAAATATGATGTCTTAAAACAATCCCTTCAGTAAACATCATAAAACATTTCTCATGACTTAATGAAAGGTTTGTCTCCTTACACCTGATAAGAACCTTTTCCAAATTCTCTAATTCCTCTTCAAATGAATCACCATAAACTGTAAAATCATCCATGTAAACCTCTACACAATCATGAATTAGATCAGAAAAGATTCCTAGTAATGCCCTTTGGAATGTTGCGGGTGCATTACATAATCCAAAAGGAAGTACTCGGTAGGCGAAAGTTCCCCATGGACAAGTAAATTTGGTCTTGTCTTGATCTTCAGGTGCTACCTGAATCTGATTGTGACCACTAAAACCATCCAAGAATGAGAAATACTTTTTACCTGTTAGAGTATCTAGTACTTGATCAATAAAGGGTAAAGGAAAGTGATCCTTCAAGGTTGCTTTGTTCAATTCTTTGTAATCAATGCAAACCCTCCATTTACCATTCTTTTTAGGTACTATAACCAAAGGGGAAACTCACCGGCTATCTGAAATAGGGTAAATGAAGTTTACATTAAGTAACTTTTGGAGCTATTCTTTCACTATCTCCCTAAGGTTTGGATTCATCCTTCTTTGAGGTTGTCTGATTGGTCTACTGTTTTCCTCAATGTAGATGTGATGAATGCAAGTCTTAGGATCAATACCTTTCATATCGGTATACTCCCATGCAAATGCAGTGGAATGTTTCTGCAAGTTTCTGATTAGCTCTTCCTGTTGTGATTTTTCCATGTTTTTGTTGATATTTACTGTTTTTCCTGGAAAGACCTCAATGGCAGAACTACCAAACTCTTCCATAGAGAAAAGAGACATTTGTCTAGATGATAGACACTCTATGTCAGAATCCAACTGAAATTGTGTGGAATCATATTCTGAAGATGGTTCAAAATTTTCTAATGTGTTCAGAATTTGACTATATTCACTAATCTCAGAAATGGTAAAGACAGGTTGTATAGTATCTTCATCGTCAATCCATTCATTATCTCCTATTTCTGTGATTGCTTTTGCTGGAGGATACAGATTGAAGTTCTTTGTCGAATTACCATCAGAAATGTACATATCCCCTAACCTACAAATTATGAAAACATCAGCTGTGGCTAGCCAAGGTCTTCCTAAAATAAGAGGATGTCCACCTAAATTACTCTTGGGAGTTAAAATCATGAAATCCACTGGATATTCCCAGGAGTCTAAGGAGAATGAAATGTCTTCTAATACATCATCTGGTTTAATAATTGAGTGATCTTCAAGTTGTAATAAAGTAGGTGTAAAAAGAAGATTAGGAAGTTTTAGCTATTCCATAGTCTGCCTACTCATAATGTTGATAGCAGCTCCTAAATCAATCAAAGTGTTTGGAATTTCTACCCCATTGATAGTAGTTTTAACGATTAGACTACCAGGGTCTACATACTTCTACATGGTAACTTTTCCCATCATGATATCTGCAATTTTTCCTACCAGGTGGATTTTTCTGGTATCTTTTGGTTTCCTTCTTGGTCTTTTAAGACTTAACTCCTTTATTGTCTTTGCTAGAATAGGAATTTCTTTAATGGCTTGTAACAAGGGAATCTTGATACAGACATTCTTCAATTCATCTAGAAAGTCATAGTCAGGCAACAAGATTTGTTTTTCCACTCCTTTGTCAATTTGTAACCTTTTAGGAAAAGGAGGTGTGGATGAAGATGCAGGTTGCTCATTTATAGGAGTTGTGGGGGTTAACTCTTTTTCTTTTCCTTTTTGAGTGCTTGGGTTTTGAAGAGATGCTTCAGAACCCTTATTAGCTTCAAGAGAATCTTCCTCAGAAATGCTTTGCTTTTGAACATCTATAGAAGGTTTATCCAGAACTCTACCTGATCTGAGTTGTACATCATTGAGAGGAACAATCATATAGGCAGGAAATTGAAATTGTAGGCCTTCCATCATGAAAGCATTTTGAGGGTTTTTATTATTGGGGTTCGGCAATGGCTGAGAATGAAGTTGATTTGACTTTTGTTGAAGCAAGAGTTGAGAATTTGAATTCTGTTGAGAGGGTTGTTGTTGTTGTGGAAATGGCAATGATAGTTGTGGATTTTGATTTGGAAATTGTGGAACTTGTTGATTTTGAAAAGATGGAGGATATTGGTAAAATTGAGCAAATCTCCCATAAGGATTTTTCATTCCTTGCATCCATGCTTGAAAATGATTTTGAGGTTTGGACCAAGGTTGTTGCCAAGGATTCCAATTTGGTGGAGGTTGAAAATTCATAGAGTTGTTAAACCCTTGATTTTGTTGCCCCTGCCAAGGTCTCCTTGCAACAAAACAGAGAGACTCAATGGTACTTGGATCTTCCTGAAAGACAACTTTGAGGCCAGGGATGAAGGACAATCCTTGGTTTCATGATTCTCTGAACATATTACACATTTTTCTACAACCTTTGCATCCAAGGGACATTCCCTTAGAGCATGTTTCTTTCTACATTTTGGGCAAAAGATAGCTAAAGCTTCAGCTTCTGCTTGTTGTTTATTATGGATCTTAAGAGTGTCTAGTTGCTCACTAAGACTTCCTCAGATATCAGTTTTGAATTCATCAAGCATGTTGCCTATCTTAGCCCTACTTACCGATCCAGTTGCAGATTTGTTTGCTCTAAGGAGAGAAGGATCTCTAGGCCCTTTTTGAGTTTTAGATTTCCCCCGTGAGAGATGAACACATAGCTCTGCTATATCATGAAGTGGAAGTTGAGATATGTCTCCTTTTCCCATCATGTTTAAAATATATATCCATTCATCTCTAATGCCTTTTAATAGAAGGGATTTCAAAGTTTCATCATCTAAGTTACTCATTTTTGCTCTTTTCAGGTTATATTGAAATCTTTCGAGTAAATCCTCCAAGTTTTCATCTTCCTTTTGCACCATCTTGAATACCTCATCCTTGTGATTGGTGGGCATACAATAGTCCAGGTACCTATCCAAAAATGTTTGTTTCATATCATTCCAAGTACTAATGGATTGAGTGAGTAATCCCATGAACCATTTCAAGGCTGCCCCTTTCAATGTTGAAGGGAACAGTTTGAGTTTTTGAGCGTCTTCTAGATAATCATAAGTTTGACATACGACCTCAAACTCAAATAGAAATGTTTCAGGGTCCTCATATCTTAATCCATGAAAGTTTTGGAAGACAGATGGCGAAATGTTTTTCATTGTGGCTCGGGAGTCATCATCGACTATAGGAAATCCAAATGAATTGTCTCCATCCCTATTTCCTCCAATGGTACCTCTACCTCCTCCATTATTTCCTCCTCCACCCCTACCTCTACCTCTACCAAGTCTGGTTGCTCCTTCTTCTACCATGGTAGTTTTTTCAGAGACCTCAGAGTTCTCTAGTTCCTCTACCAAGGGTGAATGAGGAGGAATTTCTCCTTCTTCCTCAGGTGATTCTACTTCTTCAATTACAATCTGTCTCCCTGTAGAAGGAAGGAAATCATCTCCTTCTAATTCGGATTCAATAGATGGTGTGGGAGAGTCAACTACTGCCTCTTGAATTCCAGGAATCCTAGAGCTAGGAGTATGAGTTGGAGATGATGGAGGTGTCTCTTGCATATTTCTTGAAGTAGATGGAGTTGTGAAAATCGAACTCTTGGCTCTAGCTAAAAACCTTCCCCTAGAATCTCTTGCTCTATGCATGTCATTTTTTTATTTTTCTTCAAGTCAGGGTAATAATTCT